>JAEQML010056555.1:0-33771 GCA_016904865.1 Pissodes strobi
ATATTAACCAAAGATATGTGTGTTGTATATGTCGCTGAATTTTAACAAATTTTAATAATATCCATGTATTGTCCCGTTTACCTAAATGTGTTTCTGTTTACACTTATATCTATTATGGACATAGGTCTAGAATTTTAAAACGCCCTGAGGAAGCTAATATATTTGGCGAAACGTCGGCTTTTTAACAAAATCTAGACTTTTATTTCGTCGTTCCCTAAACCCAACAAAATCCAATTTGCTGCAAAAATTTTGGGTAAACAAACGTTTAGTTTAATAAACGGCTCTTCTCATCCAAGCATTTCTGTTTACTATATTAATACAGGTGGTATGAGAACAAAAATAAAAAGTTTTTAACAAGCATTGAGTTGTTGCTGTTATGACATTATTATGATAGTAGAAACTTGGTTAACATCTGACTTTTCTGATGCCGAAGTTAGAGCCTGAAATTATGACTTATATAGATGTGACCGTGAGTCAGGTTTAAATACCTTAAAGGTTCGTGGGGGTGGGGTATTGATCGCAGCTAAAAAACATTTATTCAAAAAAAAAATTATTTCCTCTGTTGAAGCTGATATTTATCAGGTTTACTTAACATTCAGTGTAAAAAATCAATGTTTTGTTGTTGGCTGTGTCTATATACCATCTCCATCGCCTTACCATGCTTATGTAGCACATTGTGATTCTCTAGATTATGTAGTTGATGAGTATTCTGATAGTTTGTTTGTCTTGGCAGGAGATTATAACTTGCCTCAGGTTAGATCGGGTAATGATGATCTTGGCCTAACTGCTGATAATGAGCATAATAACTCGGTAAATATTATTGGCAACTATTTTGTTTTCCACAATTTTTTTCAAAAAATATGGTTTTGAATAACAATGGAGTTCTTTTGGATCTGGTATTTACTAGTTTGTAGAAACAATTTTTGAAAATAGCTTACATCACACAGCTATTAGCTTTGACATTTATTGTGAGGAAGACTGTGAGGTAATGAATTATGAAGAATATTTTTATGATTTTAAAAATGGTGATTTTCTTTCAATTAATTATCATTTGGCTAGCATAGATTGGGATGGTCTGTTTAGTAATCTAACAAGTAATGAAATTGGAACTTTATTTTATGATATTATATGCCCTTTAATAGAACAATTTATTCCTCTAAAGAAATATAAAACTTCTACTTTTTCCTCTTGGTTCTCTTTTGAACTTCGCCATTTGATTATACAGAAAAAACAAATACATAAGAAGTTTATAATTAGTGGGTTGCAGGTGGATTATGAGCATTTTATGTCCTGAAGACATCAGTGTGAAGTTTTGAGAGATGCTAGTGATGAACAGTACATCAATAGAGTGGAGAGCAACCTTTCTGCGGATCCAAAGTATTTTCGGTCATTTATCCAAAGTAAAAGAGGGACATTTAATAATATTCCTTCTAGAATGACCTATAATGGCAAGGTTAGCTTGAATGCTAAGGACAATGCAAATATGTTTGCTGAGTGCTTTTCTTTGGTATACTCAGATGAACAACTCAATACTGTACTTTTTTAATTTTGAAAATTCAATTTGTTTAAGTGCTGTAGCATTGTCAGTAACAGAAGTATATGATGTTATTGTTTCCTCTAAGAATAGGATGTGTTCTGGACCAGACGGAATCCCAGCATTTTTTTTAAACAATGTTTGTGTACAGTTACGAGACCCATATGGATTATTTTTAACTCTTCTCTTGGTTTGGGTTGTTTTCCGGCCCCTTGGAAGAAAAGCTTTTTAAAACCGATTTTTAATTCTGGGAATAGAAGTGATATGACCAACTATAGTGCGGTTTGTAACCAATCAGAGTTACCAAAATTACTGGATTGTCTTGTTGGTAAGAAAATAGCATGGGATTTTAGAACTGTTTTTAATCTGGAACAATTTGTATTTGTGAAGGGAAGATCAGCTGATGTCAATTTGGTTTTATATGTTAATCACGTATACAATAGTTTGGAGGGGGGGATCTCAGGTTGACTCGATTTATACAGATTTCACTAAAGCTTTTGATCAAGTCAATCATGGGATCCACTTAGAAAAACTAAAGGCTCTAGGTATTGTTAACCCCCTTCTTCAATGGATATCGGAGTTTGTTGGAGGAAGAACTCAGGTGGTCAATCTTGGAGGCTCATTATCGGAGGAAATATGTGTGCCGTCAGGCGTACCACGGGGTTCTCATTGTGGTCCTGTTTTGTTTTGCCCTTTCTTAATTGATTTGGTGGACTATCTAAAAAATTGCAGTGGTTTGATGTTCGCAGATGATGTAGACGCATTGAATCTTTGAATGATGCTGTTCTTCTGCAGGAGGATCTTTAATCGTTTTTTGATTGGTGTACTTTAAACCAAATGTCACTTAATATTAACAAATGCCATAAGATTACTTTTTCAAGGCAAAGAAAAACTATAAATTTTATTTATTCAATAGATAACTCTCCAATTAACTCTGAAGCAGAAGTCTCTGACTTGGGAATCTGGATGGACTCAAACTTATCATTTGAGGGCCACATCAATCAAGTAACAAATAGGGCAATGAAGGTGCTTGGTTTTGTTCAGCGACTTGTCCTTGTTTACTTTTAGAATGCTTTATTGCTCCCCTGTTAGGCCAATTTTGGAGTATGGGTCAGTTGTTTGGTCCCCATCTTACAATTGTTACATTGAACAGCTTGAAAGGGTCCAGAATAAATTTTTGAGAATTGCTGCATTTAGGAGTGGATATCATAGGGATGAATATAACTATCAATAGGTAAGGGATAGTCTAAATTTGCCAACACTAGAATCAAGAAGAATTCTACTAGATCCATGTTTATTACATAAGATAATAAATGCTGCTATAGACTGTCCTCAATTGTTGTCACATTTTAAACTTAGAGTTCCTTCTCGCAATAACAGACAGTCAGAAATTTTTATAGTACCATTTCACCACATAACTATGGCATGAATGAACCAACTACACGACTGGTTCGCAGGGCTAATGGCCTGCTGGGACAAATAAATTTGTTTGACTCTAAATTTGGTAGCTTTAAGAACAAACTGAAACAAATTTAGTAAAATATTCTATCCTCAACCCAATTGTTCCCTTGTAAGTAGTTCTTGGCTGTGTTAATAGATTTAGTCTAGTTACTGTGATTTTGTTTTGTGATATGTGATACTTTTTACGTAATTTGAATGTAATTTATTATATTTTGTATGTATATTTTAACAACTACAATGTAAATGGATTCCGTTAATAAATAAATAAATTAATCAAAAGAAAAGAACACTTTCACAGAAAATACAAAAGATATAAATCAAAATATTGGTACAAAAAATATGCTGAAATTTAAAAAATCTTAAATATAAAATTGGGAGTTGTCATGGGAACTATATGAATCAGGTGCAGTTAAGCTTAAGGGAGAATCCTAAATACTTTTGGTCTTATATTAAAACTCAGAAAAATAACCCGGATATACCTAGAGAGTTAACTCTAAATAAAGTAACATTCAGAAGTACTCAGGATGTGGCAAATGGTTTGGCAATTTTTTTCTGTTCTGTCTTTTCACCTTCTGAAAAAATTGATAACCTCGTTGGGTTTAACAATATGAGGCATTACAGCGACGTGCCCATTACTCAGGAAGATGTTTCTACGGCATTAAAAAGATTACAGGGTAATAGAGCCATAGGACATGATGGGTTGCCGGGATACATTATAAAGGGTTGTGGGGATCTTTTGGTAAAAGCCTTGGTTCTCATATTAAATCTTGGTCTACGAACCTCTACCTACCCTGACGTATGGCGTGTCTCTAAAGTAATCCCAGTATTTAAGGGGGGTCCCAGAAATGAGATTATAAACTATAGGCCTATAGCGATTGTAAGTGCTGTATCGAAGTTATTTGAGATAGTTATTTTCAATAGAATCTATAATGAAATTAAAACACGCATTTCTTCTTGTCAACATGGCTTCTTACCCAAAAAGTCCACTTTGTCTAACTTACTATCATTTACAAAATATGTACATAATAAATCCCAAGTCGAGGTAATATATACAGACATGGAAAAGGCTTTTGATAGAGTTAAGCATAGTGTAATAATTAAATCCCTAAAGGATATGAATGTTACTAATAATTTAATTACGATAATTCAGTTATATCTTTCCTCTCGAAGGCAGTATGTGGAGGTTCGAGGGGCCAAATCTTGTCTATATGTTAGCAGTTCCGGGGTGCCCCAGAGGTCCAATCTGTGACCACTATTATTTATAATAGCAATTAATAGACTCATTCAAGTGACAAAACATTCAAATGTATAGGCATTCGCCGATGATTTTAAGGATTTTTGAGGATCTTTAGTGAAAATTTTTGTGAAAGATTGCAAGATGACCTAAACATTGTGTGTGAGTGGTGTGATGAAAACGGTCTTAAACTAAATGCTAAAAAGTGTTATTGTATGACTTTTGCATTGAAAACCAAACCACTTAATTGTGCCTAATAGTACGAATGACAGTGAACTTGTGAGGAGATCACACGAGAGAGATTTGGGAATTGTTTATGACGAAACTTTATCTTTTAATAAACATATTTCTGACACCATTTCTGCTGCATTTAAAGTGGTAGGATTCATTGTTCCTTCCACTAAACATTTCAGTGGATGTGTGTCTAGGACTATTTGATTCCCTGGTACTGCCTAAGCTTGAGTATGGCAGTGTAATTTGGTCTCCTCACTACATTATTTGGTCTAAATCTATAGAGAGGGTCCAGAAAAAGTTTTTAAAATACATGTTTTTTAAAAGGTTTGGCTACTCTCCGGTACAGAGATATGATCACGGGAGGCTGCTTAGTGTATTTAATAGATTATCATTAGAAAAAGAAGACTAAAAGCATGCTTACTCACTTTGTTTAAAATTTTAAAGGATAGTATAGATAGCCCTGATATTCTGGTACAGCTTCCGTTTGCTGCTAATAATGTAAATACTGGTAGTAAAACGGTATTCTATTTGGATTTTCCAAAAACAGAGTTATATAGAAATTCTCCCATTTTCCGCATGTGTGATTATTATAATAAAATTGCAGGAGATATAGAGGTGGGTTTAGTCAGTGTTGGACAATTTACAAAACGCATTGATAATAAATTACGTGGTATTTAGCATATTTTATATGAAACTGTATAATATGCCTATTTAGCATAGTTAAGAGTATCTGTTATTGGTTGTAATTACTGTTGATGCTTACTAAATAAATAAATAATAAAATAAAGTGTTCTTCAAGCAATAATTACAATCACTTTTGGCAATGACTGTTGAATGGATGAGCTAAGGAGTTAATTTAGATCAAAATTGTATTTGTATCAGTGCTTAAAGTAGTACTTTCTGCACAAAAGGCCATGTGGATCAAAATTTTCGCTCACCACAGAGACGTCAGTGCATGGTCGTTGGTTAGTCGACCGCAAAGCTGAGGAACTAGTTTTCTCGTCGTTTGGTTTGGGTTACATGTTATGGAAAATTCTTGGTTTGACCGACTTAAAATTGATATATTTATTAATTAATCCCCTTCGATATTCGTCAGCCAAGTCGAGATCCATTTTTGATGATAATTCAAAGTAGTAGAAGAGTATTGGCAAGCAAATGTACAGGGTGTTCGGTTAGGGTATGTCCGGGAGAGACGGCCTTCTGGGTTAGATGGCCCATTTAGATATTTTCTACATCGTGACTCTCCAGTTGATGAAACGTAGACAGCGTGATTAAAACGCATGGTGTAGTTCGTGGTTATAGTTTCGTGTATTTTTATTAACCCGGCATTAGTCGCTACATGAGCATTTTTGCTCACATTTCTGGCAACACGAAGATATTTTTTTAAGTGGTGGAGGGAATCGCGCGTGACCTCGTCTAGTCTCCTACAACACCTTCGCCTTTAGTATGCCAAAGCGTCGGGTCATACGTGCATTGCGTTACAATTTCACAGAATAAGTTATTCGGACGTGTTCGTCCAGTGAGCATTTCTCTCATCGTGCGACTAACTGTGTTACTATGAACCGTGCTAGACGGATAGTTCAATTAGCGCTGTTGCAAGCTGATCAGGCAAATAACAGAGGTAAGGAAAACATCATAATTGCCAGCATGGGTTTTGTAATTCAATAAAAGCTTTTTTCCATAGGTCTGGAACAAAATGAAATATCCTTAGACTTAAATGGTGAAGATCAACGAGCAGGTGACGCCGAAAGTGACGCAGATAGTGAGCACAGTAACCATAGTACAGACACCGAGCAATCTGGAGAAGATAATTTAGAAGAACTAGTTCCAGTTGTAGCAGCGATTCCACAGAATAATTCAAACATTCCTGTGTGCTATGGCAAAGATAAAGTCTTTCAGTGGTTGAAACACGTTCCATCCACATTGGGTCGCACAAGACGTCGAAACTTGGTTACGCATTTACCTGGTGTAAAAAACGTAGCTAGAAATGCAAAAACATCCTTGGAGTGTTGGAAGCTCTTTTTTCCCGACTCTGTAATACAACAAATTGTAGATTGTACAAATAATTACCTACTTTTAAAACGTGAGCGTTTTTCCCGCGAAAGGGACTGCAAAGATACTAATGTTGACGAAATAAATGCTCTGCTGGGTTTTCTTTATTTGGCTGGGATTAAAAAATCTCAGCATGTCAATATTGATGAATTATGGAACAACGATGGAACCGCTTCCGAATGTTTTAGTGCTACAATGAGTAATAGTATATTTGACAGAAAAGACCGCCAAAAAACTGATAATTTGGCCCCTATAAGAACGGTATTTGATGGTTTCGTAGAACGATGCAAAGCAAACTATCAACCGGGAGAGTACGTTACAATTGACGAAATGTTGGAGGCCTTTAGAGGCCGTTGCAAGTTTCGCCAATATATTTCTAATAAACCGGCAAAGTACGGTATCAAAATTTACGCGATGGTAGATGCACGTACTTTTTATACCTCCAATCTAGAAATATATCCTGGCAAACAACCCGATGGCCCATTCACCGCTGATAACAGGGCTGCTTCTGTTGTCAAGCGATTAGCTCAACCGATATTGAATTCTGGCCGAAATATTACTATAGACAATTATTTTGCTTCAGTGCCTTTAGCGTTAGAGCTTGCAAACCAATATAGAACTACAATTGTAGGAACACTGAGGAAAAATAAAAGGGAAATACCTCCAGAATTCGTCAACGTCAAAAACAGAAAACCTTGTACTAGCATGTTTGGTTTTTCACGGCAATGTACCCTTGTTTCTTATGTTCCAGCTAAAAACAGAAATGTTTTGTTACTGTCTACAATGCATGATGATGATGTGATAGATCCACAGACAGAGGAAAAATTTAAACCCGAAATTAACACATTTTATAATTTGACAAAGGGTGGTGTCGACGTGGTCGATGAGATGAAAACCTTGTATTCAGTTTCGCGTGTTGGCTGTAGATGGCCTTTAACTATTTTTTCTTTCTATGCTCAATATAGGAGGTGTAAACTGCTATATTATATATAAGGCTAACAATAACAACACTGCAGTTTTATCGCAAAGACGGATTTTTCTAAAAGAGCTTGCTATGCAGCTTTTAATGCCTCATGTGGTGAGTCGTGCTAGTATAAAAAACTTAAGTCTGCCCCTACGTATCTCTATACACAAATTAGCTAAATTGCCATTTTTACAGCGAAGAGCAAGAGAGCCAAATGAAGAAAATTTCTGTGAAATTTGTCCTCGACGAAAAAACAGACGGACCAAGAAATCATGTGTTTCCTGCCATCGAGCTATTTGCACAGAACATACCACGTTCACATGTACTATTTGCACTGGAGAATCAGAAGAAGACTAGCGACGAAGAACGTTTAAAAGAATTAATTATTATATTTACTAAGATACCATTTTTTTATCAGAAATGTTCGTTTTGTTGTCATGTTTCATGAATATGTTTAATTTTACTTTTCTTTTGTATTATATATTAATAAAGCATTTAATAAAATCCTCTATTTTATGGCCTAACATATCGGATTATTTCATAAAAACGCACTTTTTTGTGCTGTGAGCAAAACGCTCCCGCGCGACCAATGATGAAAAATATTTTTTAGCGACTAATGCCGGGTTAAAAAACGGGTAAGTTATAAGCTTTTTTATTAAACGAAAGATAAAAAAATTTCCATAGTTTAAAACAAGTTGAAATTTTGAAGTTCTGACTTGTTTCTTTTTAGTTATTTACATAATTTTAATTCATTAGGATGTTGAGGGAGGTTATGTTTATATAGGCATGTAGCTGCGTTTACATCGGCTTACAAAATTATCAAGTGAGCCATATCACCCGCACTTTTAGAATAAATGGCCCAGTAATGTTGTGGTATAGATGGCTCGTGAGCCATCTGTCCCATATGAGAAAAATAATAATAATAATTTTTTATTCATTTAAAAAAGTTGGCTCAGCTAAATAAGAAAGCAAAAGGAAAGAGGCAAAAATGCAAAAAGAAAAGTTATAAAAAAAATAAAGAAAAGAAATCACAGAAAATTAAAGCAAAAGAAGCAAAATATTCCTCAACAGATGAAGATACCGACTTCGAGCTTCAACAATCCGAAGATAGCCCTTTAGAAGAGGAAGATGCAGGATGTGTAGGGTGCGGTGAACCCTACAAAACAACGATGAAAAAAGGTGACTGGATTCAATGTGTATATTGCAAAAGTTGGTGTCACGAAACTAACCACCTGTGGTAAGGTTTTAAGCAAGAAAAAAGTGAATAAGGGACAGTTATAACTGAGCTATCTATCCCATACCCACTGGGCCATCTAACCCTTAAGTACCGGGTGAGTTGGCCCAGGTATTTATTTTGACTTTTATTTCTTTTTGAAAAAACCGTTTTTATTTTTGGCAGAAACTGTTTATTATTTTATGTACACTCATGTTTGAAACATGAATAAATAAGTTTAGGAAATATATCTTATTGGTTTTTTTTTGTTAGAAGGGTCTAAAAAAAGGTGAGCCATCTCTCCTGGAATTACCCTATATTTTGAACGGGGTCTACACGCTTTATTGTTAAAAATATCGAAAAATGGCAAATACAGGATTTTGTCTGAACAGCCACGATTCGCTATCCTTGAATATACAGGGTGTGTCAGGTAGCAGTGGTCAATATCAACTTTGTCATTTTAAAATGGAACACCCTGCATATTTTACGTTTATAGCAAAGAGTGTTTTCTCTAATGTCAAAAATATATAGTTTGTCTGTGTTCAGTGTAACAGTTATCCCATAACTTCAAAGTAAAACGTGGAAAAGTTATCCATTCTGCCGTAGAGTAAAAAATTGGCGGCTTTGAATTCAATAGTTTCCCTTTAATATGGCCGCTCTATCACATGCTTACTTAGTAATTTGTTAAAAATACTCATCCGACATAACGCTACTATTATGTCGGTATCTGAGAGCTGTTAGCATAAAAAAATGAACAGACAAGTTTTTTGTGCAATTAATAATAATAAACAAGTTACAATAACGATATTAAAGTTCAAATTAAAAAAAAAAACCAATACAAAGTCAAATTTAATTATGTAGTAATTAAGAGTAAAATTTTTTCATTTTATTTAATCAATACAACCCCCCTGACTTATTATGCATTTTTGTAATAATTCTGTAAATGTACGTGTTAGTACTTTAAATGTGAAATCTGGATTGTTTTTTTTTAATGTTTAGCACACACACACAAAAGGAAAATCCTATACCACTCAACGAGCGATGCATGTGCGAAGAAGATGGTGGACGTTGGACTTGAAGCACTGTAGACTGTAGTTTTCGGAAAAGACGTTACTCGGAAGTCCATTCCAAAGCGGAGCAGTCCCGAAACAGTGACGTCCTAGATGATCGCAACTGAATCTTATGTTGATGAGCAGCTTGTGTCTGACGGGTGTTTCTGTTTGGCACAAATCTGGGCGGAATCTTAAGTGCCAGCTCGTTCGAACACCTTCCGTAGTAGTATCGATAGTAAAGATATAGGTCCGTTATTTTTCCTCGACGTTCAAGGCTATCAAGGTCTTTAATTAACCCTGGGTCACCCACAAGACGGACTGCTCTCCTCTTTATGGAGTCCAATATCTTGAGCAAGTGTTCGGGTGCCGAGCTCCACACATGGGAGCAGTATTCCACAGATGATCTTATTTCGGCCTTATAGAGCAGTAAGAGCTGATGAGGTGTATACAACTTTTTTGCTCCAAAGAATGCTCATAGATTTTGTGCTGCTGCCTAGGCGATTTTGGTGACGTGAATACGCCAAGACATGATATTTTCTATGTTAATGTCCAGCAAGCTTATGGGTGAGGCCAGTGTGGCCAGTTTGTCCTGTCCTTGATAAGTCAGGTCCTGCGGTATTTCCTTTTTTTTGAGAAGAGAGCTGCTTGAATCTTTCCTGCGTTAAACTGGACATTGTTTTCCTCCTCCCATTCCACGATGGCGTTCATATACTCATTGTTGGCAGCAATCTGATTTCCTCGCTCACGTTGGAAACGAGCAGGGGCACTGAATGATGATATAAGAGTGCTGTCGTCTGCAAAGCTATAAATATAACGGTTTGCCCTGTCTTGATATAGAGCAGGAAGAGTGTGGGAGGTAATATACACCCTTGAGGAACTCCGGCATTGATTTTAAATTCCTCCGAAAGATGTCCATCAATACCAACTCGGACGCTTTGATCCATTAAAAAATTGGAAAGTCATAGAAGCAGTGCTGGTGGTAGTTCGTATGCTGTCAATTTGCTTAACAATCCGTCATGATCCGTCGATCACTTATGATGCCTGCCGATTCGAGATATTTTACGAGCTGTTCTTTGATCAGTTTCTCCAATGCTTTGGACATGATGGGGAGTAAGGCAATTGGACGGTAACTATTTCGAATCGTTTTCTACCTTTCTTCGGGATTGTTTGTACCTGAGCGCATTTCCAGCTAGAGGGAAAGCATGCAGTTCTGTACGATAGTGAAGCCTGCATAGTGGAGGTGCTAGTTCAGCAACACATTTCTTAAGCACTATTGCGGGAACTCCATCCAGTCCTGTGGCCTTGTTAGTGGCTAGGCCAGCGTTATTCAAACTGTGCTCCGCGGAACCCCGGTGTTCCGCAAAGCTTCCACTAGGGCTCCGCCTGCAGTCATAATAAAATGAATCCATGTATTAAAGAGAAACCTATAAGAATAAAGTTACCTAAGATGAAAATAAACTACCAAAACGAAACGCCTACTTATAGGTTTTACGGGTACATCGCGCCGAAAAAAATCTGGGACAACAAAGTTTTCGTTGTTGAATAGCTCCTAGGCTATAAACGGTATGCAAAATCTATTGAGGATAGGTTATCAATGTTGTCATGGATGTGAAAAGGTTAAATACCGAAACAATAATACTAGCACCTTTTGTAAAAGTACGAGGAAAAATGGAAATACGTATGTTTATTGTTTTAAAATGTAACAAAAATAAAAACGAGCTTTTTTAATATTTGGTATTGGCACCATTATTATCCTTAGGCTTGCAAACGACGTGGCATACTTAACACTAGGTTATATTATATTATAATATATTTCTTTTGACACATCCGTCAGTCACATAATTAAATCAAACTGATAACTTCAAAACAAGCTAATAGTCCAGCAGATTAGACTACATTTTGCTGTCCCAGTTTTTTTTCGGCACGATGGTACGTAAATTTAATATATTGTTCAGTAAGCGACCGACCTATTGCATGGAAATGTTACACATACGCCACAATTCGCCCCCGGACTATAAGCAATCGAATGACCTTGGTTCGTCGGCCGCTTCTCGTTGACGCGTAGTCTGGCTGCCCGAAGTTTCTGGTGAATTCGCGATGATTCGATGGTTGTGTAATAATAATATAAAGGAGAATTGTTTGGCGCCGAGAATTAATTAATCAAGCTGCGTACTCGCACCACGCTCAGTATTTTATGTTCGCTTGTGTTGTTCGTAGTAGTTGTAAAGTCTTGTATTTCGTGCGTGAAGAGATTCTATTTCTCACAAAGTTGGCCAAATCAAATTAGTGTTAAAGAAGAATGGAGCGTTGGCTTAAAGGTGTTGCAATAAAATAAAATCATCCACGAAGGGTTCACAAGTGGTTCGCTTGGATGATGCGCCAAATTTAAATCAAGGTGATATGACGACGTTCTATGGTTTCAAGTTCAAGTAGTAAAACATCTAATGACACACTAAAGGCGAAGAAAAGAAAGTATGCCGGATCATACATTAATCTCGGATTTGTTGATTCCAACGGCTCACTTTTCTGTTGTGCAGCAAACTCCTCCTTAACAATTCAATGGTACCTGCTAAGATGCGCCGACATTTAGAAACTGTGCATCCCGACAAAGACAAGAGTAAAGAATTTTTTGTACGTAAAAAAGAACAATTATTATGAAGCCAAAAAACTATGACGTATGCGGCTCAGACTGTGTTAGTTACCGCATTGCCCAAGCAGGAGAAGCGCACACTATCGCTGAAAAGTATATAAAACCATGTGTGGTAGACATAACACAATGTATGCTCGACGAAAAATCTGCAGAGCATCTTTCTACAGTGCCGCCCGCTTTCGAACGATACAGTCTCCCGCCATATTGGGGATCTCGCAGGATACATAAAACAAGAACTGGTTGCACGGCTTCAAAATTACAAATTCATCTTGCAATTGGATGAGTCGGCTGATGTTGCTGGACTGACCATCTTGCTAGTAATTGTGCGATATCCATATAAATATTCACTCGAAGACTTGCTTATGTGCTCATCGCTGCCTACTAACACAACCGGAGAAGAAATTTTTAACACGATTGACATATTTTTTGAAGAAACCCAACTTGATTGGAATGATTGCATCGATATTTGTACCGATGTAGCCAAGGCAATGACAGGTAGAACAGTAGGAGCAATATCACGAATAAAAATGAAAGCACCAAATTGTAGTACCCGCCATTGCATCCTATGAATCCGCCAAATCTAAAACTGGTTCTTGATGAGGCGGTAAAAATAATTAGTTTTGTCAAGCCACGTCCACTGCAATACCGATTATTCTCAATATTATCTGAAGATTATGGTAGCAATCATAAAACACTACTACCATACTGAAGTGAAATGGTTGTCCCGGGGTAAAACTTTGACAAGGCAGAATTAGAAGCTTTTCTTACAGATATTCCTTTTAATTTAAAAGACCGTTTGTCCGATAAATGCTGGTTATTTAGACTAGCATTTTTAGCAGACATGTTTGGAAAACTTAAATAATTAAACCTGTTATTACAAGGTTTCAATGCTAACAACAAGATAACCGCCTTTAAAAGAAAGTTAGATTTTTGGTTTACTTGTTTTGATAAGAGAGAAATAGAAAGCTTTTCATTGCTAAGTGAGTTCCTTTGTCAGGTGATACAGAAATATTTCAAAATAAAACATTTGTTGAATTGGTGCAATATCTCAATGATCTGCGAGCAACTTTTGAATTTTACTTTCCTGAAGAAACTGAAAATAAACTCATGGATTCAAAACCCTTTTTCATCCAAATTGCAGAAGCCTGAAAATATGTCAAATCAGATCTATGAATCATTTTTAGAAATGTCATCGGGCACAAGCATGGAATAATTGTTCGAAGCAATTTCACTGAATGATTTTTGGTACAGGGTTCGTGAGGAATATCCACAACTTGCCACAGAGGCTTTGAATTTTCTTCTACCGTTCCCAACAACGTACTTGTGTGAAACGGGCTTTTCAGCATATACAGCTACAAAAACACAATACCGCAATAGACTGGATGCCGAACCAAGCATGAGAACTCAACTTTCTTCTATCAAGCCTGACATTACCCAATTGATGAGGAATAAAAAACAATTTCATGCCTCCCATTAAATGAACTTAGTTTTATCATTTGCTTACTACTTACTGTATCCAGCTTTTTTTATATGATTATTAATAAACAATACACATATAACTAGTTTTGCTTTTAGTTTAGGGTTTACGGTTACGTTAAAAATTTAGTTTTTTAAAAGGGTCCCGTCACCCAAAAAGTTGAGAACCGGTCGGCTAGGCTTTCGTGTTGGCCAAATACCAAATATGGCAATGAGGAATTCACTCTCTATTTTAAGTAGAATTTGATGCACACATTTCGGCAAGAATGTTCACTTTTTTTTTTGGCCGTTTCCTTTGGTCAGTAGTAGGTTCGTGCCCATGGTATAGCTTTAGCAACTAACCAAAAAGATCTTGATCCGTTAGGACAGTTGAGAGGCTTGTTCTTGATCTGCTCGTCATATCCCTCTTTGCTCTCGCCAATGGCCCGCTTACACTAGTTTCTAGTCGTGATGAATATATTTAGATTTTAGTATTGACTGCTCTTAAATAGTTTTTCCCAAACCATAGTTTACTGTTTGAGATACGTTTCATAGAAAAGGGGATGAAAGCTTCCATACCAGCTAAGATAACTTGAGTTATCTCATCAACAGATTCATAGGTGTTTTGATTCTTAAAGCAGACATCTTTCCAAAGAGAAGAAAAGAAAACCAGAGTCGGCCTAAAGTTTTCTTTTGGAGCTTTAGTTGTCTACGCATGGCCTATCTACTATTGCGACGCAGTCATAATAATATGCAAAAGAACTAGGTACTCTAAGGCAATCGAAACTAAATTGGAAAAACAAGAAACCATTGGCGTCTTAACACTGTCAAGGGCTAAATTATTAGATTCTTTATTTGCATTTAAGGTATCTAATAATTCTGCAGATTTAATCGCAATACTGCAATATTTTGATAATACTATTAATCAATTTTATAAATTAGTATTAGCAATAAATGCTAATAAAAAAAGTAACCACGATGGCTTAGGGAGACGCCATCCCTTAATCCTTTAAGTGCGTCACTGGTGTCTCACTCGTCGAAGGAAAACATTAAAGAGATCAGCGTTTTATAACATATCACGTAGATTCCTTATTAGATCACGTATCATTAGCCTCATTTAAAGTTAAAAGAGGACAAATAAAAGCTTTCATCAAGAATAAGGCTTTTAAAATCGTTACGAAGTTTTTGTTTCAGTCAGGCTTGAGATGACTAAATGGTAAACGCATTTTTTGTACTAAAAGTGTATACACTATGCTAAACTTCCTCGATTAGACCAAAAGCAAAAAACCGATGTCCATGAATCAGAGTTGAGGGTTCTAGTAGCGCGTCTTTCAAAACATAATCGATTTACTACAGTTCTATTAGACCGGCAACGCGGTTTGTCTGTCATAGTTGATTCAAAACAGTGATAATCAATTACCTTAATTTAAAACCGGGTAATTATTTAAATTGTAGGCGGACACGTTACGTACTTCTTCAGGACAAAACTATAATCACCAGCCATATGGATCTCTTTAATTCACTTCATGTGCCCATTAATTCGGTGTTGTTAACAAAAAAAGAACAATGTCACTTTAAAAGATTTTATCTTAGTACATTAATTTTTTAAGCGATACTTGTAAGCATTGAACAGATATATTAATGCATATGTTTGTTAATTAAATTTGTCATTATTTAAATGTTTGTTTAGACGAGCTTTTAAGCGTTACCTAGTCAATTTTGAGATTTTTGTTAACTGTCAAGCAATAAACTTTAAATATAATAACTAGCTAAAATTGGATTAAAATTAAATATAATATAAGATGTCTTAAATATATTCCAAAATTCCTTCATGTTTACTATACGGATATGTTATGACATAAATTTAAAAAACTCTTTGGAAACGTGCATCCTAATATTATAGTGTAGTTCTCTTCTTCAAATTGAACAAGACATTCTCATAGTTAACATATTTAATAAAGAACTGCTATAATAAGTATGATCCAATCATCTTGATGAAACACCAAATTAAATGCTGAAGAATTATTACATTAGCACTAACTGTAATTGTGTCACAAACAATATTTCGTGTCTGAAACCTGAAATATTTCTTTACGCCTATTGCCATATTACCTACAAACCCAATTACTTTATCCCAGTAACCTAATATTACTCAAAATGACTTGAAATTATTCTTCAGATACGCAATAGATCTTAACCAATATTTTGCGGTTTTATTATGATGCGGTAAACAGTCGCGACTTTTGTGAAAAAGAGCGTTCAATGTCGAACGGCGGTTAAAAAATTATTACTAATTAGTACAGCGGAATTATTTTCATTTCTAACGGTTTTTTTCCTACGTTGGTTGATTCATTTATTGTCAGATAAATTTTCTTGCCATTTATTTTAATTTGTTAATAATAATTTCAGAGTATACGTAGTACAAACTTTAAATGAACGTGCAATGATCATTTCTCGACGTAAAGCATAGGCCAAAAACATATAGGGGTAAGTCGGATAACTTGACGAAGCGGATAAGTTGACGAAAAGCCAAAAATTATTGTATTTTACTAATAATTATTTCGCCGATACTTATATATCTATTAACGAGATACTTAGTTAATATTCAAAGTTTTGGCGGCGCTGCGATCAATCAAATGGTGCTTATTTGACATTGCATTCTCGGAGCAGTTAAAAATAGTGTTTTGGGTCCAAATTATGTAATTCTTTTAGAATTAATTTTTATCCACCACAACTATAAAATGATTTATATAGTTTTTTTATGGCAATGGAACACACACTAAAGGGAGATCCTATGGCGCTCGACGAGCAGTGTGTGTGCGAAGATATTGATTGACACGGTTCTTGAACAGTTCTAGGTTGTAATTAGTGGGGAACAGAATGTCGTGGGAGTGAATTCCACAGTGATGGAGTGCGCCAGACAAAGCAGTTCTTGTAAAGCGATGTTCTAGATGTTTCCAGCAGTGGGACTCTGTATTTCATAGAATTCTATATGTCGAATTCTACAGTAGTATCCTACTTTCAAATGCGATATTTCGCTTTACTGGCACTCTGTGTTACTATCGACTGCTCTTCGACCATTTCCGCGAACATACTACCTGTCCTAAATATGTCTGACTGGAGTTGGTGAAAAATGTAGTGAATTTTCGTTTTTTACTAGAACTTAATAATAAAACGTCAAACAGACAAACATCAAAACGTCAAACTCAAAACAAAGAATTTATATTATATTTGCCTCTTGGTTTTGAGAACCTACTAATCTTATTATTATAGTCATTATTTAACAATTTTGTTATTTTACGTATAATGTTGCCGTTGAATGTTGTACATATTTTGCAAATCGATGAAGAAGAAAGATTAGAAGAAATGCGGACCGAAAATCTAGAAAAAAGAATTATGAAAGATGAAAGTGATCCCTTTGCAATAGAAAACACTAGATTAGTGAGAGAGTTATTTAGAATAAATAAGGGCATGGCTCAATATATTTTAAACGGCATTCTTCCTCAGTTAGACACCTCAGCAAATCGTGTAAAAATACCAAGTGTTTCAAAGTTTTTTTGGCACCTTGAGTTTCTACGCAACGGGTAGCTATCAGTGAGTTATCGGTAGAAGTTTTAATTTATCAATGTCGCAGCAGAGCAATTCAGGAAGTTACGAATTACATTATTTATACTTTTGCAGAGAGATGGATACTGTTTCCGAGGACTTTGGAAGAAAGAAATAATACTAAGGCAAGGTTTATGCAAATGACAAACTTCCCTGGTGTAATTGGGTTGATCGATTGCACGCATATTGAAATTATGAAGCCACACAATGAGGAACATAATTATTTTAATAGGAAAGGATATCATTCAAAAAATGTTCAGTTGGTGAGTTTGATCATTCATTAGTAATCCCAGTATAATACAGATTTGTATGCCTGTTTTCCAGATATGTGATTATGATCTACGAACTTTGAATATAAATGCCCAGTTTGGTGGGGCAACACATGACTCTTATGTATGGCGACACTCAAGGGCTCGAGAGGAAATGGAAACCAATTATCGGAGAGGTAAGCAATTCTTATTGGCATAAGGGCTATGAAATAATTTAAATATTTATCCCTAATTTCATATTTATGATTTACTTGCCATCAAATGATTTAGATTTAAAGAAATTCTGGAATTTGAAATTTAACACGTGTTTATTGTTTTTTACTTTTAATATCAATTTTCTTCAATTTCTTTTAGGTGATCGAAATTCTTGGCTGTTAGGATATTCTGGCTATTCTCAAGAGCCATGGCTTATGACTCCAGTAATAAATGCTGCTCCGGAGTCGCCTGAGTTTAGATACACCCAAGCTCACATCCAAACAAGGAATGCTGTGGAAAGATGTATTGGTGTTTACAAAGGAAGGTTTTTATGTATCTCGAAAATACTACGGTATACTCCAGAAAAAGTAGGTAATATAGTTAATGCTTATGCTATATTACATAATATATGCGCTGCTGCTCGGTTAGATATAAATTTTAGTGTAGTGTTACCACTTCCTAATCATGACAATTAGAGACCTATTATAGCTAATGTTAATAGAGATGGTAATATTGCTCGACAAAATTTAATTCAAAGATATTTCAATTAGCAGTTTACGAAAATAAATTAATGACAACATCATCCAATTACGTACACTTGGACAAATTCAATTAACTATGTAACCTCCAATCGTCTATTAAGATTTAAGAATTAGTGGGTTGTACTTTTCATAATGAAAATAGTTTTATATTTGTATATTGTATAGTTGGTATATTGTCGGTTTATATTTTAATATACTCTTAGTTCAAGTAATTATCATTATTTTAAATCTTTAGATTTAAGTAAGGCATTTGATAGCTTTGCCCATAAAAATAAAAATAAAATCTGACAATAAATGACATTTTGAAGTTAAATATAACAAGGTAATGTGTAAAAATAAAATATTATAATTATGAGTAAACATTTAAATTCTTGGGATAATTGTGGTGTTATTTCTTGTTCAATTAACTAATAAGCGGTAAACTGACAGTTCACGCAGTAGTCTTGCAAGAAGACTATGCTCTTAGTATATACAAGTTAATCATGAATATTATTTTACCACTTTGTAATAATAATTATAGGTAGGTAGCTTCCCTATATAAACCAAATAATGTAATATTAGGAAATTTGTATATTATCATGAATAAATCAAATTAAATCACCCTGTTTTACTTCCCTTTAAGTTAGTTTTTATTGCTTTTTGTTTAGCATTTTTTATAATAACTTAAATTTAAATTTCTTTTTGAAACCTACAATAAATAACACTTTCTATTTAAACTAAAAATACATTACACAATATTTTAACATTGTGTAAAAAAATCACAGGTTGTTAAAGGAAACATAAAAATAACATTCTGTCTTATACTATGTTTAGTAAACTAAAAAAAAGGAACATTCTGACTTAAGTAAAAGTAAATAACTGTATGCATTGTGTTCAGTGCATAACAAAATCACAGTTGATATCAACGTAAAAACTAAACTGACATTCTGTCCTGTATATAAATAAAAAAAAAAACATTATAAACCAGAAATCTTGACAAATATTACTGCCCTTGATTTTGCATGACACTGGCAATTAGTTTTAAAGAATTTGCACCGTTTTCTATATTTAGATTAATATTCGATAACAAGTTTAAACTATGTTGCGTCATTTCAATAATTTCTGATTTCTTTCTGGTGGTTTTGATAACCCTTCTTCTTTTACCGCTTGATGCTCCCCTTGATGGTTCTTCAAGCCTCCTCTTATTAGTGTCCACATTGCTATAATCATGGTCGAATGGTGTGGAAGGCCCTGGAACGCTAGTCGTTTCTTGTAAAATCTCTGCCGATGTCTCCTTATTTTCAGGAACTGTAATCTAAATTTTAAACATTTTGAATGAAAACAAAATATGAGGAAAGAAATTATTTACATACATGACCAAATCCAAGCTCAGGAATTTCTTTGTCACCCTCAATAGCTTTGTTACCCATAATTTGCAGGAGCTTTATTTCCCATGGTAATAGTGGTGGGCCCCCGCCAGTTCTTTGCATTTCCATTCTTAAATCAGCTGCTTTTGAAGTTGTTTTTGACTTCCAGTCAGTCAAAGTCTAAAAAAAGTATTGTGTACATGAAAACATGCGTAAATGATTTAAGTAGGTATTGAGCCCACTTAAGTTGTTTGAAGAAAAAGTTTAATAAGATTTTCTACTTCTGTTTTTAGGCTCCTTAATTTGACTTGAAATTTTTCCCATTTCTTGATTTTATATTTTTATGGTTTTTTTGAGGAATTCTGTATACAAAAATATAATTTGAATGGCAAGAATATAATTTGGTATTATTACAAGCAGAATTTTTTATAATGATAAACAGTAACTCTTTTTCGTAAAATTAATAATAAGACAGTTTTCCACAGGCATCTATGCAGACAACTTAAGACACACTGTATGTAAGTATGTAATATTCTTTGAAACCATAGCATATTAGGTACACAAAAAATAAACTCAAGTTGACAATTTAAGCATATATAAACTGACTTCACTAAATGTTAAAATAAATATTTAAACTTTCATTAAATGCTGGTTTTTAACTAACCTTTTTCCATCCTTCCACAGTTTTGTCTCCAAACCCTAAACTGTTTAATTTCATCACCACAGTTTGCCAAAGAGCTGTTAATTTTGATTTGCCTTCGGGGCCGCTAAATTTATTACTGACTAGTTCTGGGTGACTTTGGCATAATTCCAGCAATAATTCCCAGTGCTCCCGACGAACTCTCATTTTAAACGACTTTTTCCAAATTATAAAAATAAGGAAATAAAACTAAAAATAAATAAACTTCAAGCCAAGCTTTGCTTTAACCACACTTGTCTGGTATAAAAAAAATAATGTCACAAAATGACAAATGACAAAGCTAAAATGCGCATGCTTCGATAGAATTCGACACCTATCGAGTGGTAGAAACGAAACGATAGCGTTCTAACGATATATCGCCTTTTACTTGAACACAGAGTGCCTCGACTGTCGAAACGAGGCGATTTATAGAATTCTATGTCACACAGAGTCCCACTGCAGTTCTACGACGAACTGGTTGCGCTCTTGCCGTCTATCGTAACTGTCTGACAGGTGTTGCCAGGGGCGGCATGAGGCGGGAGAAATCCTGGGAACATCTGCCGTATCTGTAAAACAGGGACATCTCGACCACATGTCTGCGGTGTTCCAGACTATCCAGATTCCTCTCTCTCTGAATGGAATCCAGCAGTTTTAGGGTGTGCTTTGCTGCGGCACCCGAGATGTGTGGGCAATAATCTAAGCACGGTCTTATTTGCGCTTTGTAGAGCAACTGCTGCAGTGTATACAGTTTTTTGTTGCGAAATAGCGCACCAAGCTTCTGGGATGCTGATGTTGCGATGTTAGCAACGTGGTCATACCAGGATATATTGCTGTTGGCCGAGACACCCAGCAGTCCGATTGACGAGGATAAAGGCATGGTCGATCCTGCCATAATGATGTCAGGACCCGCTGTATTGGCCCTTTTGGTAAACGTGGCTGCTTGGGTCTTTGCTGCTTTGAACTGGACCAAATTTCGGTCGCCCCAAGTTTGAACTTTCTCCAGATCTTGATTGATTGCTGTATTCTGCTCCTGTCTACGGTGATAAGTCTCGGTCGCTGGTAAGGGATGTTCTGATCTAAGTGGGAGACAAGGGTACTGTCATCTGCACAACTGTAAACAGGATTATTCGTTTCGGTCAGCAGGTCATTAATATAGATGAGGAGGAGAGTTGGTGAAAGTATTGTGCTCTGAGGTACACCAGCGTTAATGGTGAATGTGTCCGAGATGTGTCCATCAACCGCAACGTGCAGAGATCGGTTCTTAAGGAAACTGGCAAGTCAGCTGCAGAAAGGCGCTTGCAGTCCGAAGAACGGCAGTTGGTTGAGCAGTCCGTTATGCCAAAATCTGTCGAATGCCTTCGAAATATCCAACGCAATCGCTCGAGACTCTCCATATTTCTCAATTGCCCTACTCCATATATGAGTGACATAGGCCAATAAATCTCCTGTCGATCTCTCTTTGCGAAAGCCATATTGATTATAGCTGATTATTAGGTTGTTCTCGAGGTACTTGAGTAGTCGCTGATTGACTACACGTTCCATGACTTTGGAGATTATTGGAAGCAAGGCAATTGGGCGATAGTTTGAGGGCGTAGTTTTCTTGCCTTTTTTTGGAACAGGTCACACTCGACCGACTTTTCAAGAAGATGGGTAAATCCCTTTTCCATAAGACAGAGAAAAAAGCCTGGAAAAAACGGATGTTAGTCCGTTGGCCCAGTTATTTAATACGATGGCAGTTATTCCGTCCGGTCCTGATGCCTTTTGCGTATCTAGTTCTTTATGGATTTTACGAATATCACGGTGATGAAACTTGACTTCAGCCATGATAGTGTTGATGTTCGATATGGTGGGGAGAGTCTTGCCTTGGGGGACTTCTAAGGTAGAGTGCGATGAAAACATTTTGGCGAGCATTTTTGCTTTTTCCTTGGCTGCAGTCGCCGTGATCCCACGTTCGTCTGTCAAAGGTGGGAGAGACGTTTTTGTAAAGTTGTTATTTACTGCCTTTGCTACCGACCAGAAATTCCTGGAGCCACTGGGACGTTGCAAAAGTTTATTCCTGATCCTTTGATTGTCTTTGTCCCTAGTTTCGTCGATCACACGTTTGCATTCGTTTCTCGCTTCGACAAATAATTGCGATTTTCAGCAGTCTGATTTTGCTGCCAGTACTTGTAGGCTTGTTGTTTTCTACCTACAACTCTTTCGCATCTTCTGTCAAACCAGGGCTTTTCTTTTGACGGTAACTTGTTGGAATTTGGAATGTATGCTTCCGTTCCTGAGGAGATTACTTGCGTGATCTCTTCGCAGCAGACTGACGGGTCGTCAGTGAGTGCCAAAGCAGACGTCGCATCGAGCCAAGGAAAATCTAGGTAGAACTCCCTTAGATTGTCCCAGTTCCCAGAATTGTAATGCCAGATTTTGCGAGGCAATGGTGATCCTTCTGTAGAAGTTGCAATTCACAAACCGTTGTAATAAGTTTGTGGTCGGAAGTACCTAATGGAGGACCAACTGTAATTGTGTATTGGTCAGGATTGGTGGTTAGAAAAAGATCCAGGAGGGCGGCGAATTCGCCCCTTTCTGAGATTCGAGTTCGTTCGTCTACAAGTTGAGTAAGCCCGCAGCTGATGGCAAATGCTTCAGCTTCTCTACCTTCGTTGCCGGCGGTCTTGTTGTGATGATTGGGCCAGTTGGTGTTGTGGGCTTTGAAGTCTCCCAGAACGATTATTTCTGAATTGGGGTGATCGACCTGTATTGAGTCAAAAGTGGTAGCTAGTGTTGTAAAAAACTATTTGTTTGTAGATGTTGGTGTACCGAATTTGTGTTTGCATTTTGGCCTTTTATGTTACAGAAATCTAAATTGGTTCGGTATCTTTGCTGTCTGTGAAATGCGGAATGAAGGACTCACAGGGTCACCGAGCGCCCGGAGATCCGAATGGCCGGGGAGTTGACTTCTGGAATATTTTGATCCTGGAAGCACCATCATGTCCATATATTCCTACGGTGGAACCCGGAACCACCAGCGCGGAAGCGGAACGTGATTCGGGAAATGCACTTCCCAGTTCTGGTGGGGTGGTCTTTCACCGGACGATGCGAGTAGGCGCATGCATCTACCACCTTGGGCCGCTTCCACTGGAAGCACCGGCCTCAGACACATTTAAAGCGCTATAAATGAAGTTCTAGAGGGAAAATCCTGTAACAGTATTGCCGATGTTTACAGAATTCCCGAAGCTATTCTACGACGTTATATAAAGAAAAAATCAAATTGAGAAGACCTACCCGTTAATGGGGGAAGAATTTAGAGACACTTTTAGTGAAGAGCAATCACTAGAACTCTACGAATACGTAAATATGCCGACAAAATGGCTTTTGGTCTTAGTTTAATACAGCTAAGGCAATTAGCATTTCAATTTGCCGAAAGAAACAGAACACATAATCGTTTTAATATTGAAAAACGAATGGCCGGAAAAGATTGGAGTACTATTTTTGCAAAAAAAAATGGAAACTAAGTTTAAGAAAACCTGAATCTACGTTGCTGGCAAGACTTACAGGATTCAATAAAGTGTTCGTAGGGCTCTTTTTTGAAATTGTTCGTAATCTTTACAAAAAACACCACTTTTGGCCAGAAAGTATCCCATGAAACTGGTGTCTCCACGGTGCCTACAAAACTTCCAAAAGTTGTTAGTTCACAAAGACATAGGCGAGTGGCAAAGATTGTATCCGCAGAGCGGGAAAAGAATACAACAGTTGTACGTTCTGCTAATGCTACGGAAAATTACATCCCGCCTTTTCTATATTTGGTAGAATGAGAATGAAAGATGAGCTTCTTCCTTCATGGGGCACTTGTGGGATCATCAGGTTGTGACCAAAAAACGGAAGAATGGACTCGGAAATATTTTTTAAATACCTACAACACTTCAAGAAATACGTAAAATGCACTCTACAAGATCCTGTGATTCTGTTTGTAGATAAACATTGCATTCTGGAGTTATAATTACCCCTTCACACTACACATCGCCTTCAACCAATGGACGTTTCATTTTTTGGCCCGCTCAAGACATATTTTAGCCAGGAATGCGACTCTTACATGATAAACCATCCAGGTACGACAATAACGGACAAAATTATTTGTGAATTGTTTCATCCAGCCTATGAAAAAGCTGCTACTATCCCCAATGCCCTTAATGGATTTAGACGCAGCGGAATTTTCCCATTTAAGAGCAACGATGCAGATTTTGCAGCATCATTAACAACCAATACGGGATATAAATAACGTTACTGCCAATAAACTTGGCCCCGCCAATATTTACAATGAAACATATAGCAATTCAGATGTCGAAAACAATCAAACCCTTATTAATTTAGTAAAGTCTCTAGAAGTGGAGCAAATTACTTCGGATCATACAGCCGTTGAAAACCATCAACCCGTTATAAATTTAGCAAGACCAAAACAACTGGATGTGGAGAAAATAACTCCGGATTATACGGAACCAATAGAAACACTAGCCAAGGAATCTGAAAAAGAAATTTATTTATTGAAATCCAAGCTATAAACAAAACAGCGGATCCAAATCAAGCAGGACCAAGCGGCAGACACACTCACAAAATTCATAATATAGAGAAGAAGCAGCAGATTTTCGGTTACAAAGAATTCACAGATTCGGGCAATGAGGAATCCAAAAATAATAAAAAAGTGCCAAGTATCAGTAGGGGAAATAAGACCTTTTCTCAAAACTAATAGGGGTACTGGTTTAAAAACAAAACTAGAAAAGAAAGCATGACTGACATTGTATTGCATGAACCGTAGAAAGAAACAAAGCTATGCTAAGCTTGAAGGCGAAGAGAGACACACTGAGAGTTGATGAAATTTGTTGATCAGAATTAATTACGGCGTAAACCCATGACGTCTCACGTTGTTACTGTATTATTTTTGTTACGGAAAAAAATATTTTTTTCGCATCTAGGCCTTCCTTTTTTGTTAAATGAATGGTATATTTAAAAAAGACCACTTTTCAGCCAAATTTTTGCACGGCTGAAACCGAGATATTTACGTTAAAGTTATTTTCGGCCATAAGGGATAATGCAAATGATTTTTTAAAAATAATTATTGAAAAATATTCTCCACAAAAACTTTATTGTGCATTGGGCAAAATATTAGGTATTTTTTCTCTATACGGTGGTATCAATATCTAGATTTTTGATGATAGTGCTCTTTTGCACAGTCTAATTTTGTATTACCTCTAGAATAAGGGTTATCCTATCATGTACTTCCATCCCTGAAAAATTCAACTTGTGCCAAAAAAGGGGGAGGTAAATCGGTTTTTAGAGCTAATATCTTAATACATACACCCTACTAAATATTTAGCGTTTTACGATGTTTCGTGAAACACCACCATGGTATTCCGTATTAGAAATTTTCATCATTATACAAATTAAATCATAATTTCAGCAAGAACTTATTTACTGATAAAACCAAACCGGTCGGAGATCTATATCCAGAAAACAGTCAGGTATATAATAAAATCAGTGCAAGTTAACTTAATTTATTTTTATTAGTCGCTTATAAAAATCAAGAAAATCTTTTCACTGAATATTTACTTTAAAATTACTTTGTAAACTTCTGGCTGAACGTGTTAGACTAAACGGGAAATAAAATTCCAACACAGTAAAATATTCTATGTGGTCAGCCCGTGATTAGCTAAACATATAGAATATTTTACCACGTTTAGTTTTTGTCTGAGTAAACAGAAGAGGTGTCCTATTTTAAAAATTAAAAATATCGATATAAACTGACAGATTCGAGATTTTGCTACAAGGTAGATTAAATTCTCGTTAGATGGCAGCAAAATATTATTTTTATAAAAAATTGGCATAAAGATAGATTATAAACTATCCTACAAAATACATTTTGGTTTAGACACCTTTTTTCTTTTAAATTCCCTTTAATTGAGAAAATAGGCTATCTAAATTTTTCGAATGAAGTATATTTTAAATGAATAAGGAAACGTTTTAAACACAAAACTTGGTTTATTAAAAACTTTTATATTGGAAATTTTAATTTAAACTTTAAAATTTGCTCTCCTGAATAGCTGTTTACTCATAGGTGAAATGTGTCGTGTCATCATATTATATTATTGCTGACAGTTGCACTTGTCAAGGTATTAAAAAATTGTCACTTTTTGTTACTTCAGTCGTGATCCAACTTAGGGCCCCACATTTTTGATAGGGTATTTGCAGCCTGAACTAAAAATGCATCAATTGAACAACTGGAAAGCAATATTTTTGTTTTGATTTTTTTAATTTAATTTAATTAAATAAAATATGAATGCTTCTTTGATTTAAATTTTATTGGTATATTTTTGTTCCGGGTTTGTTTTAATTTTTGTTATTGTTTTATAAAATTTAAGTTCCGAAAAGAATGGTGTTTTATTTGGTGTTTCTTTACTAAGACAGTACTTTTCAAATGACAATTAAAATATCAGATAAAAGTTAAAGTATATTTTGTGTTTTGCTGTGCTAGCCAGCAATTTGATTATCAGCCTTTGGCCACCTTAAATAAAATATTCGAAAGGTATCCTTAATCAAAATGAAAAACCAAAAAATGTTTCTGGTTTAAAGGCATCTGTGGCGCGTTTTAAAATATACCATTAAAAATAATCCCTCAGATAGCTTAAATAGACTACGTAAAGAGCTCATTAAGTCTGGAGCTGATCAATGACAGTTTGTTACAAGAGGGGCTGCATTGTATTGGCTGGCAGAAACATCAAACTGGTGAGAGCAGTTTGATTACGGGAAGTGACACCCCCGCCATTCCGAGTTGCCACGGGATGTGGCCCATGAAATCCCATCGTTATCGCCCAGGCTGGAGAACACCGAAGCACAAAGTCTGGACCTGATCAATGACAGTTTGTGACAAGAGGGGCTGCATTGTACAGACAACAAAGATACAGAACCAATTTAGAATAGATTGCAACATAAGAGGCCTAAATACAAACATAAATTCGGCACACAAACGTCTACAAGCAAATAGACCACACATACTAGCCCTTACAGAAACCCAAGTATGTTCTACAACAACAACAGTAAGCTACCCCTATCCTGGTTACGACTTGCATACCCGATTTTGACATAAGTTCGGAATATGCCTTTTTGTCCGAAGCGACCTTTCATGTCACCGCGAGGAATCACTCGAACCGAACCACCTTGACGTCATGTGGCTCAAGTTCACCGCCAAGGGATTAATCAAGTTTATATGTTGTCTCTATCGCCCTCCGAGCAATAGAGCCTACGAAAGCTTGTTTTCAACACTAGCTACTACTTTTGACTCAATACAGGTCGATCACCCTAGTTCTGAAATAATCGTTCTGGGCGACTTCAATGCCCCCAACACCAACTGGCTCAAACATCACAACAAGACCGACAACGAAGGTAGAGAAGCTGAAGCATTTGCCATCAGCTGCGGGCTTACTCAACTTGTAGACGAACCAACTCGAATCTCAGAGAGGGGCGAATTCGCCGCCCTCCTGGATCTTTTTCTAACCACCAACCCTGACCAGTAGTGCCTCGGTCTCGCCGAGACGAGACGAGACGAGACTATTGAGGTCCCCCTTCTCGGTCTCGCAAAGTCTAGAGTGCACTTCAAAAAAAAAAAATTTTTTTTTTTGAAAACCTTCCCAAGAATCGGTATTATAAATTCGACCTATTTTGTGATTTTACCACGTTAATGAATAATAATTAGTTTTTTTTTGGGTTTTTTCAGATAAATAATTTTAATAACCTCACAAAGTGTCGATTTTTTAAGCATTATTAAAACTACACTGCGCAACTTAGTTAACGCACAACCAAAATTTTGTCTCAATTTTGATATTATGTAATTTTAAAACATCGTTAGATTTACAGGTACAGAGAACACTCGAAATGGGCAGATCAAGGTAGACCTCGTGTTACGACTCCTGCTCATGATCGTTTTTTAAGGGTAAGTGCTGTAAGACAACGATTTACAACTGCAAGAAATTTAAGATCTCAACTTCAAGATGTAGGTGGTCCGCTCATATGCGCTCAAACTGTGCGCTGACGACTGAGAGAAGCAAACTTAAAACCCAGAATTGCTGCTCGAGGACCCCCATGATCACTGTTAGATCATCGAAGGGCCAGATCAAATTTTGCTAAAGAACACGTTAATTGGTTGGAGGCAGATTGGGAACATATTCTTCGGACTGATGAGTTAAGGTTCAATTTGTTTAATTGTGAAAAGCGTATCCGCGTCTACCGTAGACCCCACGAGCGATAGAGTCAGTGCAATTTTCTCCACACAACTTTATATGGAGGTGGGCCCGTCATGATGTGGGGTGGAATAGCTTTGACGGGGAGAACGGACTTGGTAATTGTAAATGGAAATATGAATTCTGAAAGGTACATAATAAATATTCTTGAAGAACATTTTGGGCCTTATATAGGACCCAATTTTTTGCTTATACATAACAATGCGCTTCCCCACGCGGGACTTAAGGTAAGAAATTATCTCGCTGATCTAAATCCCTGGGATATTATGGGCAAGCGGTTACATAGTCAAGGACGACAACCACAACTTACAAGAATTGGGAGAACGTTTGGTCGAATTGTGGAACGGCTTAGATCAGAAGGAAATAAGACCCTAAGTTTTAAGTATGAATCAAAGATGTCGAGAGGTCATTCGAGCCAGGGGTGGGAATACCAGATACGGATTCTTTATTTACTTTAATTTTATGTGTATTATGTTATTTACTGTTGTCGCGTTAATTAAAGCAATTTGTTCATATTGGGTTGTTGTTATTCCACGTTTTCATTAGGTACAGTTTTTCTCGAATCACTTTCAATAATTAAGATATCGAAGATAACAAAAGAGTAATATCGGTATTTATTTTAGTAATTTAATAAATAATGTCTATGTGACAAAAACATGTAGGATATTAAATTTAATAAAAATTACGTTTACCTAGAAGTTGTGTATTTAATGAAGTAACAGAGATGAATAAAAAAGAAATCTAAAGAAAGCAAGCGGCTACAATTTGGCTATAATTGCAATAATTTGCAATGGCCAGGATACCCTACAGGGTGTTTCGAATTTTCAGAAAAAAAAACTTAACATCTCTATAACACCCGGTATAATACTGAAATTACTTTTTTAACCGAAACCATAAAGGCAGTGATATTCTTAAGGAAAGAAAACCTACGATTCTTGAAAAAATCAATAAAATCTAATGACAAGTTTCAAAAATACATACATAATATCAAAATTGAGACAAAATTTTGGTTGTGCGTTAAATAAGTTGCGCAGTGTATATAAGACCTGTTTTGAAAATATTTTTTTTTCTGTTACTTAGGTATAAATATAGGTAAATTGTAATTTAGATCCGTACATACTTTCTTAGATTTCTTTGATTTTGGTGTACTTATATATTTTTTATTTTTGTACGTTACCTATAATTTAAAAAAACAAACCATTATTTTCGTACTATCCTACTTATAAATTATTTTTATTTCAACACTCGAGACACGAGACTGACGTGACAAGACTCTCGGAGTCGAACCTTGAAGTCTCAGTCTCGGTCTCGAGTTATAATTCCTAGTCTCGTCCCGGTATCGGTCTCGAATTTCGAAACGAGACGAGACGAGACCGAGACTAGACTCGTCGAGACCGAAGCACTACTGACCAGTACATAATTGCAGTTAGTCCGCCAGCAGGTACTGCCGACCACAAACTTATTACAACGGTTTGTGAATTGCCACTCATATAGAAGGATCCACCATTGCCTCGCAAAATCTAGCATTACAATTCTGCAAACTGGGACGATCTAAGGGAGCTCTACCTAGATTTTCCTTGGCTCGACGTCTGTTTTGGCACTAAATAATTCTAACGGCCCGTCAGTCTGCTGCGAAGAGATCACGCAAGTAATCTCCTCAGGAATGGAAGCATACATCCCAAATTCCATCAAGTTACCATCAAAAGGAGAGCCCTGGTTCGACAGAAAATGCGGAAGCTGTAGGTAGGAAACATCAAGCCTACAAATACAAGACCGCTGAAAATCGCAATTATTTTGTCGAAACGCGAAACGAATGCAAACGTGTGATCGACGAAACTAAGGACCAACACAATCAAAAGATCTGGAATAAGCTTTTGCAATGTCCCAGTGGTTACAGGAATTTCTGGTCGGTAGCAAAGGCAGTAAGTAACAACTTTACAAATGCGTCTCTCCCACCTTTGACAGACGAACGTGGCATCACGGCGACTACAGCCAAGGAAAAAGCAAACTTGCTCGCTAAAATGTTTTCATCGCACTCTACCTTAGACGTCCCACAAGGCAAGACTCTCCCCAGCATATCGAACATCAACACTACCATGGCAGAAGTCAAGTTTCATCACCGTGATATTCGCAAAATCCTTAAAGAACTAGATACGCAAAAGGCATCAGGACCGGACGGAATACCTGCCGTCGTGCTAAAGAACTGCGCCAACGAACTAACACCCGTTTTTTTCCAGGCTTTTTTCTCTGTCTTACGGAAAAGGGATTAACCCATCCTCCTGGAAAGTCGCTCGAGTGCATACCTGTTCCAAAAAAGGCAAAAGAAAACCACGCCCTCAAACTATCACCCAATTGCCTTGCTTCCAATAATCTCCAAAGTCATGGAACGTGTAGTCAATCAACAATTACTCAAGTACCTCGAGAACAACAGAATAATCAGCGATAATCAACACGGCTTTCGCAAAAAGAGATCGACAGGGGAGATATATTGGCCTATGTCACTCATATATGGAGTAAGGCAATTGAGAACTACGGAGAGACTCGAGCGATTGCGTTGGATATTTCAAAGGCACTCGTCAGAGTTTGGCATGAAGGACTGCTCAACAAACTGCCGTCCCTCGGACTGCCAGCCTCTCTCTGCAGCTGGCTTGCCTGTTTCCTTAAGAACCGATCTCTGCACGTTGCAGTTGATGGACACATCTCAGACACATTCACCATCAACGCGGGCGTGTCTCAGGGCGCAATACTTTCACCAACTCTGTTTCTCATCTATATTAATGACCTGCTGATCGAAACGAATAATCATGTTTACAGTTTTGCAGATGACAGTATCCTTATCTCCTAGTTTAGATCTGAAAAACCCTTACCAGCGACTGAGGCTAATCACCGCAGACAGGAGCAGATTACAGCAATTAATCAAGGCCTGGAGAAAGTTCAAAGTTGGGGCGACCGAAATTTGGTCCAGTTCAATGCAGTAAAGACCCAAGCAGCAACGTTTACCAAGAGAGCCAATACAGCGGGCCGTGACGTCATTATGGCAGGATCGATCATTCCTTCATCCTCGTCAATAGGACTGCTGGGTGTCTCGGTCAACAGCAATATATCCTGGCATGACCATGATGCTAACATCGCAAAATCAACCTTCCAGAAGCTTGGTGCGCTATTTCGCAACAAAAAAACTCTATACACCGATGCAGTTGCTCTTGCTCTACAAAGCGCAAATAGGACCGTGCTAAGAATATTGCTCACATATCTGAGATGCCGCACCAAATCACACCCTAAAGCAGTTGAATTCCATTCAGAAGAGAGCTGTGCGTCTCGTCGGAGACCCGGAGTTGTTCCGGAATCTGGATAGTCTGGAACACCACAGACATGTGGCCGAGATGTATGTTTTACAGATACTTTCACGGCAGATGTTCCCAGAATTTGGCACGCCTAATCTCGCCCCTGGCAACTCCTGCTAGATAGTCACGACAGACGGCAGGAGCGCACCAGTTCGTCGTACAACTGGAAACACCTAGAACAGCGCTTTACAAGTACTCCTTTGTTTGGCGCACTGCATGTGTGGAACTCACTCCCAGGACACCTGTTTCCCACTAATTATTACAACCTACAACTATTCAAGAACCGTGTCAATCAACATCTTCGCACACACACCGCTCGTCGAGCGCCATAGGATCTCTATTTAGTGTGTGTCACTGCCATAAAAAAAAATAGTTTATAATTTGAGCCTATTCCTCACTTTTCAATTGCTTTACATACGATTTCTTATCTTCTAGATGAAAAAGTGTCCACCAAGAATACATTTCAATTTCTCACCAGTTTAGCTTAAGAAATACGGATTTATTCAATTAAAGTGCTCCTAGTTAGATTCAAAGATATACTTGCTCTTCAAAATTTTGTCTGTTTCCAAGGTCTCACCTCCTGACATCAATGTCAAAGAATAGTCACAATTATAATGCCTTGTAAAAAATTAACCCAATCATTTTCTTCATTATTCCGTTTCAACCTTCTTTAAAATCAATTACGCAAAATCTTATTAAATTCTTGAAGCTTATTACATAAAAACTCTGCCACTGATTTTTCTATTTTAATCATGTATCAATATTCAAAAGCCACTTGCGTAAGACGGTTTGATCGCAACTTTGATATAATTACCTTCTTGCAATATCACCAAGATAATCTATGTTTTTTTATTTTTGTTTTCTGAGACACGTATATTAAATAATGTAATTAAGGAGACCTTACGCAATTAATATCAATGAAAACTTATTTTATTTTTTTTTGTCTTGTGATCGTTTTAGTTATTCAAGTTATTATTTATAGTTTTTCCAGTTTGTAAAAAGTGAATAACAGTGACAGGGAAACATATTTGTTTCAATAAAGGTTGTAACAGCAGCAGTGAAATATGAAGTTATGAATGTCGAAATTTTCCTAATAAACGAGCCGACGGCGACGGTATATTAACCAATGTAAATAATTAAGCCCACTTAAATTGTGTTAAAATGTTATTACATTTATTTAAATTTTATTTAACTCCCATAGCAAATTTGCGTGCCCTTTGCTTGAGAAGTGCTAGATTAGTAGGTACTTGTTTTATATCAAGAATCGTAAACTCTAATGTTTACGATTCTTGGTTTTATACCACCTCTCATCTTCTCCTCTTACTGAAGTGCATTTTCGTTTCTGAATTTTATTAACTACTAAATAACTTGTGGCTCATTAGTGTTTTTTTATATGAATGATAACGTATTAGTTTAAAACTCTTATCTATATGGTTAATTAAGAGAAGTAATTGTATGTCATTAAATTGTTTTTAAAGGGAGTTACATGTATAATCCAATATAAATATACAAGCTTAAATTCGGGAATTACTGTGTTCTTATTTACGGCGAATAATAAATAATTTAAAAAAAATATTGCGCGTTTTATAGGAAAGAAAGATCATTTATTCATTCTAGCTTTAAGGCTTACTGTATTTAATAAATCCATTTCTTCCTATATAAATT
>JAEQML010056556.1:0-33767 GCA_016904865.1 Pissodes strobi
TACTTAAATATGTCAAAATGTTAACAATGTATTTTGACATATGTCAGATTAATATAAACGAATTTGACAGCTGTAACTATCAAATGCGACAGTTGCACGTGTCATAATTTATTTCCGAACGATAGAGCATCGAAAAATACAAATCTTTTGTTAAACAATTTTTCGATATCTGTTATATTAAGGGAAACATTGACGAATATATTCATCTGTCACATTTGATAATTTCTTAAAACATTTGCTTGACAAAATCGTACATAGTCGTCTTTTAATAAGGAATGAATTTACAATATTTTAACATACATTTTGACGTATTACAATGATATTACAACGATATAGCCATCATGAAATATTCGTATACATTATTATTTATTTCTTTTGACATATGTTAATAGTACGTGTAAGTGATTGACTTTTTACATCCGGACCGGTTCCGATACGTCATAATCCATTTTAATAGATTTGGTTAGTTTGGGTTAGTCGTCCAATCAACTTTCGGTTAGTTTCACTTAGTCTCAACTTATTTTAGTCATTTGAACCGGTTCCGATACGTTATAATCAATGTTGATAGATTTGGTTAGTTTGAGTTAGTCGTCGAATCAACTTTCGGTTAGTTTCACTTAGTCTCAACTTATTTTAGTAATTTGAAGCGGTTTCGACAAGTAATAATCAATTTTAATAGAGTTGGTTAGTTTGGGTTAGTCGTCGAATCAACTTTGGGTTAGTTTCACTTAGTCTCAACTTATTTTACTTATTTGAACCGGATCCGATACGCTATAAACAGTTTTAATAGATTTAGTTAGTTTGGGTTAGTCGTCCAATCAACGATACGAAAATTTCGTAACGCGAGACGAAAACATAAACCATCTCGTTATGCGACCTTGAAAAATCACTCTCATGAAACCAAAGAAGTATTCACTTCAAAAGGGGTAGACCGTTAAACCCTAAAAGATAACTACTGTTCATAATACATTTCTAATAAAGTAAATAATAAACATGTAATTAATTACATGTTTTATCAGTGTATAGCATTTCTTTTCCCTTCATTACTTTTATCTCAGTGTATTAAACCGGCCATCTGTCACATATGACAAATTGAACTTGGCTCTCCAACTTCAAAGGTGCCGACGGGTTTTGTCGCTTCTCTGCGGTTGTTATTCTCGGACTCAGGATCACCCTTCTTAAAAATAGGTATCACTTTGGCACCCTTAAGTACATCAGGAAAAACATTTTCCTTCAGGCATCGGTTAATTAGTTTAGTAAGAGGGCTAATAATTATGTTTTTAATTGATTTGATCAGCTTGGCATTTAGGCCAAAGATATCTCGACTTGCTTTAGTTTTTAAATTATCAATGATATCTCTTAATTTCAATAAAGGAGATATGAGAACATGTTTTCTGGTAAATTTAGATTTGCAAGAATATGAATTGGATCACCATGTGATACAGGGATCTTCTTTACAGTATCATGTGCAACACTTGAAACGAAATTGTTAAAATAATCTGCTGATATGTTTGAATATAAGTGACCTTGACTATTTCATCAGAACGGCTGAATCCTTAAAAAGGATCAGCTCTATGATCCGAACTTCTGGCCTCACTCAGTAGGAATAAAAAGATTTAATTTCACAAAACATAAAGACTTTCTTCAACAAGTAGGAAATCCTTTCTAGAAAATCATAAAAACAGATCCCAAAGAACCAAACGACGAAATATAAATGATTCAAACACAAATCTTCAATATGTAAATATATTTTCTGCTAATATATGCTCCATTCGAAATAAAACAGGCGAAATAGAAGCATTAATAAAATCCAGAACAAAATATGACCTACTATGCCTTACAGAACATCATTTGATATTGGATGAAATAAACCATGTCAGTATATTGGATTATAGAGTAGGATCGTATTTTTTCAGAGAAAATGGCTATGGCGATGCAATAACCTTATGTTATCCTTCATTGGAAATAAGGACACTGGAGCAATTAACCCGTTTATCAGTAGAAAAACACTGTGAAGTAAGTGCTGTTGAAATACTCAAGTTAAGCCTAATTGTTATCACCATTTATCGCCCTCCTCTTGGGATTTTGATATCTTTCTGGATGTTATAAACAGTATACTTAATATTACTCTTAGTCTTAAGAAATATGTAGTCCTAAACGGTGATTTTAACGTACATTTCGAAAAATGCTATCCCTGGCGGGAGAAATTTATAGATCATATAATTTTAAAGAAAAAGTGTTTGAAAACACACGTGGAAATCACCGTCTAGATAATGTTTTTATAAATTTTGAAAATATCTGTGAATGTCTTGTAAATATTTTTCATCCAGATCTGTCAGACCACTTGGCAATCGAATGTGAGGTAAATATAAAAAACAATAATTCAAATGACCACCTGGGCAATTATTTTTACCGCCCCATCACAAAAAGGGGTATTCAAAATATGTGTGGTTTGTTGCAAAATGTGGGTTGGTCGTTTTTGGATGATGTCATTCCCGATGGTTAAACGAAAGGAGAAAGACTGCAAGGACCAGGGGCCAGAGTGGCCAGAGGGCTGAGAGAAACACTATTAGAAGCAGGTATAGAGCTGAAATAAATAGATTTAAAAAGGAAGCAAATTCAAATTTTATACGCAATTCAGACAGCATTGCCAAAGCATCTTGGAATCTAATAAAAAAACATACCTTAAACATTGAATGTAATTTGCATGTCAATCTGGATCCAAACGAATGTAATGAATACTTTTCCAACATTGCAGAGAACCTTGTAAATGCATTGCCTTCAGCAAACAATTCTTTTATTTTTTATTTACAACATGTGAATATACAAAAACCTAACTTAAGATTTTCCTTCTGTGAGGTCACCCAGGATGATGTATATCAGGCTTTATGCAACTTAAAGAAGAAGCATAGCAAAGATTACTATGACTTAAATGTAGTACTCATACAGGCACTTGGATAATGGCTTAGTGGTCCACTTTCAGTAATCATTAATAAATGTATTCAACAAGGAGTGTATCCTAAAGAATTCAAAATTTCCAGAACAATCCCAATCTTTAAAAATGGTGATAAAGCATTGCCTTCAAACTACAGACCCATTTCACTTATACCTGTATTCTCAAAATCTTTGAAGCACTCCTAAAACATCAGTTATATACATATCTTGAAGCAAATGAATTGTTCAGCGAAGAGCAAGTTGGTTTTAGGAAAAACAAATCTACCACTGGAGCAATAGTGAGCCTGTGTGATTTCATTGTGGAGGGCTTTGAGGAGGGACAAATTGTGGCTTCCACGTTCAGTGACCTCTCCAAAGCCTTCGATTGTGTGTCACATGATATCTTATATGAAAAATTAAGATATTATGGAGTGGATGAACTGAGTATAAAACTTTTGAATAGTTATCATTCAGATCGCAGGCAGATTACTGAAATCAATGGTGAACGCTCTGAAGAAAGAATAATGGGGCATGGTGTTGTCCGGGGGTCAATTCTGGTTCCGGTGTTGTTCCTTGTCTATATCAATGACTTTGCAGATGCCTTGCCAGAATGCAATGTTGTACAATTTGCAGATGATAACAACTTCTCTATAAAATCTAAAACTCTCGATCAAGCTAAAACTGAAATGAGTCAACATGTTGAAACAGCAACTGATTGGTTCCGGTCAAACCTGTTAAATGTCAATTTAAGCAAAACCAAAAATATGATTTTCTCATTGAAAAAATTCACCATTCCACATAATCCACAAGGTGTTAAGTTTTTAGGAGTAACATTGGATGCAAAGTTAACATTTGAGCAGCATGTTGACATTATATCAAAAAAATTAAGCAGTACAACTTATGTTCTTCGTAATATATCCAAAATGGTAGATATACAAACACTTAAAATGGCATATTTTGGACTTTTCCACTCTGTGTGCATCTATGGTTTGCTAGTCTGGGGTCATTCAGCTCATGCCTCCCGTGTCTTCGGCCTTCAAAGGAGAGCAATCAGGATAATCGCTGGCATCAAATATCGTGATGATGCCAAACCATTCTTTAAAAGGCTGGAAATTTTAACTGTGCCATGCCAATATATCTTGGAGTGTCTGCTATACCTGCATAAGAACTCCACAAGGTATGCCTATGTCGAAGAGACTCATGACCACAAAACTCGTCATTGTTTAGACATAAAAGTCGATTTCTTGCGTATGAAAACTTCCTGGAGTGCAACGCGCCATTGTGCACCGACTTTTTTTTAACAAACTGCCACAAAACATAAGAAATATCCCTTTAAAACCTTTTAAATCTAAAGTCAAACAATTTCTATTAAACAAGAGCTTCTATTCAATTGATGAGTTTATACAATATCATGTCACAGAACTGGACTTTTAAATTGTATATTTATAGTTGTAACGTTGTAAGATTATAATATACTAAGTGGTGTAAAACCAGCATGTACCTAAAAAGTGTGTGTTATTTTTAATAAGTATCTTAATTGAATGTTTCTAAATCTGTGTACAAACTATGTGACAATGTTATAAAACTATGTAAGTTTTTTTTCATAATATATAAACTTTCTGAAAGTGTTCTGATAATGATGCGAGCAAAGGAGAGGGAGTGTCAGAGGGTATTTATGGGGCAACTAGGGAATCATAACTCGCATTCTGTTTTTCATGAAGTAACTTCCATTCAAATACGAGACTATAAATTCGTTAAAAAATAAAACTAGCAAAGATGTAAGTGACCTTGACTAATTCATCAGAACGGCTGAACATGTTCTGATAATGATGCGAGCAAAGGAGAGGGAGTGTCAGAGGATATTTATGGGGCAACTAGGGAATCTCGCATTTTGTTTTTCATGAAGTTACTTCCATTCAAATATGAGACTATAAATTCGTTCAAAAATAAGACTACCAAAGATGTATATATATTATATGAATATGCCCATGATAAAATAATATACTAGAAATCACTAAACTCATCATGTTAAGTGTTCGAAAAGGTATTTTTTCACTGTGCCTTAAAAAAATGGAAAGTACTTTCAATATTCAAAAAAGGAGAAAAATGCCTTAATAACTATCGACCAATTTCTTTGATTCCACTGATTTAAAAAATCTATGAATATATCTTAACGAAACAATTATTAACTTTTTTGAAGAGAATAAACTATTTACAAGTTCTCAATTTAGTTTTAGAGCAAAACGTTCGACTACTCTTGCAGTGGTGTCAGCTGGAGGAAGAGTAGTAGGTCAGCATGGCTTCCTGCGACCTCTCGAAGGCATTTGACTGTGTATCACATGATATTCTGGTAGATCAGCTCCGGAATTATGGTGTTGAACAGCTTAAATTTAATAAAAAGCTACCTGAGATATTGGTACCAGCAAACACAGTACAATAATGAGCTGTCTGATTGGACAGAAATTAAGCATGCAGTGCCACAACGGTCTATATTGGGTCCCTTTCTCTTTTTAATATATATCAACGATATTCCTAATGCATCTCTGGATGCAAATCTGTGGTCATTTACTGATGACACAACTTCAAGGTATGGGCAGGAGTTTCAGGATGTTACAACATGATATTTGAGGATGTACACAAAAATATATAATTAAAATTATGCTTTTCAAAAGTAGAAGATATCCTACAGATTTGCTATTTTGAGAGAGCAATTTATTAAGTCTTGGACGATTGTATATAAAGTCAGTCGGGTCTTGTGACATATAGGTATCTACGATTTCGCGATTTTTTTTCTTTTCATTAGGTAGGGGTTGTCCTATAGAGTAGTTTAAGCCAAAAAAATCGGAGGATCCGCCACATTTGAGCCGAAAAAATGACCCCAAAGTTCGAGTTTTGACACAAAATTTCAGCACCACTTCGCAAAAGCACTAGAAATATAGACAATACACACCTGAACATCAATTCTCGGGTAAAAATATTAACCAGGAAACATTTTCTTAGAACGAGAGGCTTTCGTTTTGTCCCGGTCCTAATTTAAGACGGCCCATAGCCCCATGAAACAAAATAAAAGTTTATTTGTAATTATAATTGTAAGCTAAGCATCCCCCTTTTTACTGTCAAATGTCACAAGGAAGAAGGCACACTGTTGCCAGACGTTTGAGACTGAAAAGATCTGGGATCAACTTTCGCTTAGCTGAAATGAGTTATGTAAGAAATATTTGTTTATTTAGTATAGAGCAACCTCCCCAAATGCAAAATCATAATTTTTTTTTCGATTTTCATTTTTTCGACTCCAGAATAACTGAAATCAGTTACACAAAAACATGTTTCTGTTTTACATTATAAATATTTTTCTAAACATAATACCTCAAAAAACTTCTTGCAGAAATAAGTCATTTTCATTTTTTAAGTTAGTTTGGGTTAGCTTTGATTAGTTTCGTCTCGTTTAAGCCAGTATGCACTTGCGCGATACGCAAGCCATTCTTCACGCAAGCCTAGGCGAAACAATTTCGGTTACCTTGGGTTATGAATATTTCACTTCACGCATTGGCGTCCATTACTAAAATGTTATTATTTCCACGTTCAATTTCTTTATTCTCACGTTCTACCTGGGAAAGTAGTAGAGGCACTTTGTCCGTTCTACGTCAATTAACCTCAAAACTCGAACTTTGGGGGCTTTTTTTTTGGCTCAAATGTGGGGGATCCTCCGATTTTTTTTAGCTTAAACTACCCTATAGGACTCCCCCTTTCTAGTGAAAAAAAAAATAATTCGTGAAATCGTAGATACCTATACGTCACAAGACTGAAGTCAGTCATTACAGTTATGATTAGCATGCCTTATTGTATAAAAAAGTACAAATCATGGATTAAGTACCAGAAGTGTTGCTCAGTGGAGTGTGCATTTATCCTATGTGGTATGTGGCTCTCTTGGCTGCTTTGAGACACATATCCTTTGTGGTCCCAATTCTACCACTGCACTTTAAAACCAAACCATACACTGGAGTTAAGCATTTCATTAGCAAAAAATGGGTCCTGGACAGTAAAATATCCATGAGTACCCTATTATAGACATTTCATTGAAATTAAAGGTAATGTATATCATGTGCTGATCTAACAAAGATTATTACGAAACTTAGATTGAAAAAGAGTGCTAAAGAATACCTTAACTCTCATTTCCTAAAGAACACATTGGGAAGTATTGGTCATATTTATCTAAATTTTGTTAATGCATCACTTACTAAGTCAGGGAAGATTCTCAAAATATTTTAAAACTAGTATTATAGCGCCTATTTCCAAAATGCTCTCATGTTACGAATTTCAGATTGGTGAACAGCCTGTCATGCATAGAAAAAGCAGGATCTTAAAATACTTCAATGAAATCAGGCTGTTTTTAGGCAACCAATCAGGTTTTAGAATGAATCACTAATGTGAAACGGCCATTCAGCTTGCTCTCTCTCCAAATGGAAAAACCGAATGAATGAGGATCAGTTTGTTGTGGCAATTTTCTTTGATTTCCAAAGAGCTTTTAAAATGGTAGACAGACATATACTGTTGAAAAAACTAAAGTTCTATGGTATTACTGGCACTGCAAATACATATATGGTTTGCAGAGATTTGTCATTTTTCTGTTACGAGCAACAATAGACAGCAGGTGACAAGAATAGGTAAAAGAGAATCTAAAAAGAAGTGTAACAAACATGAAATCTCACAAGGTGAAAGGAGAAATCTTGGACGATTGTTGACAGGATCCGAAGCCAACTGCTCCAAAGGTTTTTCTCTACTAGTTTGACTTTCCTTTAGGTAATTATCCTTATTGTCATCCAAAACTCTTATAGAACAAATCATTTCTTTATTCATGGTCATCAATTCTTTAACATGTTTTTTAGTGAATTTAAATTAAGCAAATGTGCAAGATTTTCTTTCTCAATTGTACTTATGTTGATTAAGATATCCTTATTTAGGGAATTTAATTCATTTAATTTGACAATAGGTTCACATTTATCATTTTCTAAAGATGTTATTAACAACAAGATTCTTTTTCTTTTAACTGTAGGTGTGATATTTCAATACTAAGCTTATCATTATGCTTATTAAAATTGTTGAGGGATTCAGAAAACTTTTTTACCGCTTGATACTTCATCCTCGAAGACCAAACTATTCACAATTCTTCTATGTGTCTATCTTTATCTTTTAGCTCAATAAGTAATTTAGAGATTTTAAGTTCATAGTCCCTTCTTTGTAGTTTCTTCCTCGCTAAAATTTGACTGATAATTATTTGAAGATAAAATTTTGTATCCACCCAATTTTAAGAAATCAGACTTGGTCCAAACAGCTTGGATGGAAAACAGATTTACAAGAAATGCAGAGATTATTTGAAAAATCTTTATTCCTACACGACTTAAAATTTCGGGTCATTTTGATCAATAATAAACTATGTAAATTAGGAACGCAGCGGCACCATCAAAATGTAAGCAGCTTCGCACCTTGGGAGCGCAGGAATAAAATCGAAATCAATCCTCCACAAAAACTACACAATCCAAATAAAAGTTCCAAATCCAAATAAAAATTATAGACTGCTAAACCATATTAGCAACCACCATTTTAGATATTAATTTAAACTTTAAACATTAAAAATATGTGATTGTTTGAGGAGCTCATGTTGGTAAGTACTATCCCGACTGACATAGTAATATGTATATTATGTCCTGTCTTGTGTATGAAAATCAGGTTCCTACCATGGACTGTTTTTGTTTTATTTTTGTATTATCTTGATAGGTTCGAATGTCATAAGATTTTATTTTGGTTTATTACAATTTCCTAGCAGAATAAATAAATAAATAAATGTACAGGTATGTGAGGTTGATGTTATGTATTGCATGCCTCAATACTTGGAGCATACAAAGTACAAGACTGCACAACAAACTTCTAAAGTGCATTGTGCAGTCTAAAACATAGTTCTGAGATGGAACTGTATTAATTCATATTGAATAAATTAATATTATTATTAAAACACAAATATTAAAATGCTGGGATGATTAAATTACTTTGTAATCTGTAAAGAAATTTCCTTTGTAAGTTACATGTTTAATAAAGCAAGAACACAACTTCATCAACAATTATATGCTTTGTGTCACGATACACATATAACGGTATGCTCTTGCGCAGGCAGAACCTCCTACACAGAAACGTGTGACGTCACCCGGGAACGACGCTTTCGATTCTGTTATGTAAGAGTGTATAGAACATATGTTTTGAAATGCAATATTCGCAGTTTGGGGGATTTTAAAGGACATTTTCGATAATAGGTACGTCCCTAATTATACGTGTACGTGTGTTAACTAAAGAGCAAAAGCATTTTCATTTCATATTTATATTACTAATGATAATTGATATATTTTACTCTATAAAATAATTTAAATGTATAAATGGTTATTTTCCATACATTTGAGAACTAAGTAAAAAGTCGGGATGAGATTGTTTGATGTGATGTTTATACTTGATGCGTAGAATCGAGAGGCACGCGGTCATGATAGTATTGTTTTATAGTTCATTCCTTCATAAATTAATTCAAATATTCTGTACGCCATGCCACTGAAGTAGATCAGCTGAGCAAAGTTCTTTTTGATTCTAATATCTTAGCCCATAACATATCCAAAAATAATAAAAAAAAAAATCCCTTGCAAATAAAAAGTCATTAAGCATTAAAAAATTATTCAATTTAATTTAGCCCACTAGATATAGTTTTACCAAACTTAAAGTACCTACAATTTTAATTTTCTTTGTATGGACCCATTATTTAATAGTCAATATTCTGAACCCTTTCAAATATTTTTTGTCCATTTTTACATATTTATTTCATTTCCACTGAAGTAGACTCGGTTTGCAAAGTACTTTTTGATCCCAATACCTTAATCCATAACATATCCAAAAATCTTTGAAAATCAAAAAGTTATTTTTTACATAATAATTTTTCATAAAAGTTTCGCTTATGTCTTGACAAGGTAATAGAGCAAATCCCATAATTTTTTGCTTGTAAGCTAACAAACATATCACAATAAAATCATATACATATCGTAACGGATTTCGTTAAAAAGTAGTTTTTTAAAATATACCACTCAATTAACAAAAAGAAAAGGCCCAAATGAAAAAAAATATTTTTCAGAAAATTGTATAGAAACTTAATCTTAAAAAAAAAATTTAAAATCAACGGGGTTCGAACTCAGACCGCGCCGCTCCGCCGATAGAGCCGCCGAACCGAGACCTAACCACCTAGACCACTCGGCCACGAGGGCTGTTGGAACCATATATTGAAGTATTAAATATATGGTTGGAACAGAACGATTGCATCGCGAAGACATGGCGCGATTAGGTGCGCAAATCAATGAGCTTTTGTAGCGCTACAGAATATAACCGATTTTAGCACCCTGGTACCATCGTATGAGCATGTGTAAATATTCGTCCCAGCGCGCGTTAAGAAGTTTCACTTCAATCACACTTCAATAATACATGTTGCTTTATTTTTTTCCCTTATTTAAATTTTGGCAAATATTTTTTAACCACATAGTGTCTGGCTGGACCATGAACCGCGTCTTGATCGTGGTATATCTCAAATCAAAATCAAATTTCAAATCAAATTTATTTGCTTAGTAAAGTACAAAGGGGACTTAAACTATTTTAATAATATCTATTCATTATACTAAGCCTTTAACCAGCACAATGGATTTTTAAAATCTGTGCATGCTGGTCTTTAACTTACAATTATTTTACTTGTTGAAGGTTATACTACAATAATTATTCATGTCAATAAAAATAAAAACATCCAGTACACTAAAACAATAATAAGTCTGAGAACAAACATAGCAAAAAATTATTTTATACAAGATCTATTTTATATGTATATCCCAATAAATTTATTTTTTAAAATCCAATCCTGAATTTGTCGCTTGATCTATATCTAAAAAGAATGTTTAAAGAACGGAACTAAGGCACAGCAGCACCTGAATGTCGAATTAGCGGCAGCTAAAATCACGGTATGGTACGTGAAATTAGGATCCATCTCTAGCCATAGGATCTCCCTTTAGAGTGTGTGCCACTGCCATAAAAAATCATGTAAATCGTGGAAATATGTAATAAAAATAATAAATAATAAAGTAAAGCTTTAATAATTAAAGATACTCACAATCTTTTATGATAATTCCATCTTCTCTTCGACAAGCACGAATCCACTGATTTGCTAACTCATGTTTAGGAAAACGAAACTATTTAATATAACTCCGTTTGGTGGTTTTATTATTGTTCTTACAAGTAGCCACAGCACAGTTCGGCATTATTATACTATAAGTTTTTAATTTAAATAATCCTAAAGTAGATAAACACAAAACAAATCTAAAAATTCAGTCAATTTCATAAACTATGACAGCTTCAAAAAAGTATCAGTTTCAGAAAAATTACTGGTTTTTGGTAGTGAAAATTGCATTTGGCAATAAGATTTATTTTTTAGGAAATCTGTATCATTCCCCTAGTGCCAGTGACGCGGATTTTCTTGATTTTTTTGAGCAATGGTGTGAAGGGTTAACAGACACGAACTATACTATAATAGTGATGGGGGACTTTAATATTAACTGGTTGACATGTTCCACATATTCAAATAAGCTTAAAAAAATCGTAAGCGACGCAGGATTATATCAGGTAGTGGAGACAGTGACGCATCCTAATGACAATGGTGGAAGCATAATTGATTTGGTTTTAACAAACAGAAGTAATATTTTGCAGTCTAGGGTTATTGAAACTCCCCGAATAAGTGATCATTTCATTATTTGTACAAACATAAAACAATCAACTCGCTCTGATGGGGAAGGTTTAACTATTCAAACCCGCGGTAGGATAGATTATAAATTGATAAATAGTAAATTGTCTAATATTGTCTGGGATTATCGATGTTACGCTATTGATATTAAATATTGTTTATTTTACAATCATATAAAGGGAATTCTAGAAGAAGTTGCTCCACGAGTTGAAAAAATAATAAAGTCAAAATTTAAGGAATGGTATAATGATAGAGTAAAAAATGCAATTGAGAACAGGGATAATAGTTACAAAAAGTTAAAAGCAAATATGAATCCGGATAATATTCTTTATTATAAAAAATGTAGAAATACAGTAGTAACAGTCATTAGGGCAGAAAGGAAAAAGTATTATCAAAATAAAATCGATCTATCAAAAAATAATCCAAAACAAATGTGGCATACACTAAGCCAATTAATTTCCGGGAAAAAGAAAAATAATATCAGCAAACTTAAAATTAATGACAGGGTTTTATTAGATGCAAAGGAAATTGCGGATAATCTGAATTCATATTTTGTGGAAAGTGTTAACGATATAAAAAAGAAAATTGATAAAGATAACTTAGTAGGTAAGTGGAATCAAAATGAAAGTGACCCTAGAGGAGAAAATTATATGGATACATTTGTTCTAATTGATTATAATGACCTAAGAGAAACGGTATTTTCATTACCAAACAAAGGCAGCCCTGATGATATAACATCAGAATTTCTAAAGAATACTTACCTGAATATTGAAAAGCCACTTTTAAACCTAATAAATACGTCACTGGAACTTGGACAGGTACCTTCTTTATTAAAAATATCTACAGTTATTCCGATTCAAAAAGTAAAAGGTACAATTAGTGCCGATGAGTTTAGACCTATCAATATGTTAATAACCATTGAAAAGATCCTAGAAAAAATAGTATATAAGCAATTAATGCAATTTGTCTTAGCAAACAACATTTTAATTGTAAATCAATCGGGTTTTAGAAAAAGCCATAGTTGCGAGTCCGCCATTCAAAATATACTTTATGAGTGGAAAGAACTTTTAGATGAGAATTATGTAATAGGAGTAGTGTTTCTGGATTTGCAGAGGGCGTTCGAAACAATAAATAGAGAGATACTGATACATAAATTAAAACAAATTGGAATAATTAATAACGCACTGGGCTGGTTTATTGATTATTTAAATAACAGAAAACAGGTAACAAAAGTTAATAACGATATATCTTCAGAGCTATCAAATACCAGTGGCGTACCACAAGGGAGTACATTAGGTCCGTTGTTATTCTTAATTTATGTTAATGATGTAGTTAAAGAAATTAGTAATTGTTCAATACATTTGTTCGCAGATGACACATTATTATATTTTGGTTCAAAAGATTTAAATCATTTAATCACAACTATTAATTTGGAACTCGCACAACTACACAAGTGGTTTAATAGAATGTCACTAAAATTAAACATTCAAAAAACAAAATTTATGCTTATAGGGAATAACACACATCAAAAACATTTTAAATTGCTTAATATGAATATAACAGTGGGAAATGCTACTTTAGAAGTAGTAGACAAAACTAAATATCTGGGTTTTATTGTAGATAATCATCTAACTTTTAAGGATCATGCATTGTATATAATTGACAAAATTACTAAAAACGTTAATTTTTTATCGCGAGTGTCACCATTCTTGTCACGATGGTCAAGGGTTGCTGTCTTCAATACATTGGTTCTACCACATCTTGTTTTTAGTTCATCTATACTTTATCTTGCCAATAAGAATGAATTGAATAGGTTGCAAAAACTGCAAAATAGATGTATGAGAATAATATTGGCTTCAAAAAGAGATACACCCATAAAAAATATGCAAAGGGAACTAAACTGGCTATCGGTTGAAGGGTTTTTACAATATCAGATATTGATACTTGTCTATAAAATAAAGAATGGTTTAACACCCAACTACTTGACAGAAAAACTTGTTACAAATGAAACTATACATACATACCCAACAAGAAATAAACACAATTTTTATATAACAACAAAGAATAAAGCAAGTACTGAGAAAGCAGTATTCCACAAAGGATTGATTGTGTTTAATTCTTTACCTGATCATATCAAGAATATTTCCAAATTGAATTCATTCAAAGCAAAATTGAAAAAACACTTAATAGGGGAATGATGCCATAAGTAAATGTCTGCAGCAGGAATATATTGCAATGAAGGTTGATTTATGTTGCATTTGGTCAACTAGGTTTAGGCATAAGATTAACCTTAATATTTTTTGTTTGTATCTTGGAGAAATTGTATAGAATGTATATTAGCCAAGTGCTAAATAAAGAATTATTATTCAAAAGGAACATTTTTTCCCGGGTGACGTAGATGCGCGGGTAAGTCAAAAACGAGTCTAGAAATCAGCATACCGTTATATGTGTATCGTGCTTTGTGTTTATTTGATGTTCAATTTTCCATTCAATCATAGCCTAAATTATCACAGATAACAGACCCTAGTTTCATGGAAACAAAACAATTGAACCAAACAAACCTTTGAAGGAAACGTGGATGTTAAAACTTTTAACCGAGATGTACATAGTGTCTGCTTTGAATTATGGTAAGCAGAAATAAATTTCATTTAATTATCATAAATATTAGTAGAAATATGGGTTAACAAACATCTTTTGAACACTAAGAGAGGGCAGTTACTTCTACTCTTTAGGTAGGTTGAGTACACTTAATTTGAACTTCAAATCATAAATCTAAACTGGAAAGTCTGCTTTCAAAAAAATATATATCAGGATTTAAAAAATTACCTTTTTGTCATCAGCATTTTCATTAGATTCTTCAGATTCATTGGAATCCTTTCGTGACCTTTTCTTGTCTTTTGCTGTCGCCTTAGCTTTTCTGTTTTTCTCGAATTCTTCAATTAAATCGGGGCAATCCAAATTTTCTTCTGGCTCCCAAGTGTTGTCCTCCTCGCTGTACCCCTTCCATTTCAAAAAATACTCAACTTTCCCCTTTACAACTCGTCGGTCTATGATTTTTTCGACGGAGTACTCCTCCTCACTCTCACTACTATCGTCAGCTTTAGCTTTTCCCATTCTCAACTATAAAATCAAAAATATTTAATACTTATACAATAGCCTAACAATGCGGGGTGACGCCGTGTATCGGCGTTTGTTGATAATCGAGACAATTCATAAAAAATGATCTTACAAAAGTTCAATTCGTTTAATAATATAATTCAACAAATAGAGAATATGATATTTGAAGACGCACCTGTTTTTAGTGAATTACTTTCGTTTTTTGGAACGAAAACGGCAAAGACGCGAACAAACACAATCCGGAGACGATACCTTAAAATGGCGGAATAAGAGGAAGAGGCGGATGGCCGGATGGCGGGTTCGCGGGTTATTCACGCAGTGCTACCAAGTCCCAAATGTCAATATAAATTAATTTGATTGGTTACAAGTGCTCAGAACTGCAACCCAATAACAAAAAATATATCTAATAAAAGGCGCTTTCTTGAGTTCAGTCCGCCAGTATCACCGATTTAGTGAGCATTTACCATAATTGGAGCTTGGAGCGCTCTGCATCGATCGGTATGTACTAGAGATTTGGTTTGCATGTTCTGGTGAAAAAAGCACCAGGACGAAAGAGTGTAGTAAATTTTTTTGATGTGTAAACATCTTACGCGGCGGTATGAGGGTAAAATCTCGGCAAATGGGACGGAAATGAGGGGACGGAATTTGTAAACCGATTGTAACATTATAACACGTGCGCATTGGGAAACAAGCTAATCCAGGACGGCCGTGAAGGATTTTTATACAATTTTGCCATTTGAAATAGTTTTTAAACGAATTTTAGACGATCAACATAGCATATTTTAGATTAAGCGAACTGTCAAAAGTATTATTCAGATGCCCAGACTTTTAAAACAATATTCAGTCATGGCCCTTTTCCAAAATTTGTTTTTTTTTAATAGACGGTTGAATTTAAAATGAATATTCGCTTCAGAATCTAAGACAAATTCGTCCGAAGCCACTGCTATCGTCCTAAAATGTCCGAATTTTTGGATTTGTATACAACTTTGCCATTTAAAATCGTTTTTAACCGGATTTTAGAATAGATGATAAAAATGCATATCTTTATTTTAAATTAAACGAACTGTCAGAAGTATTATTGAGATTCCTAGATGTTTAAAACAATATTGAGTCAAAGCACTCTTCTAAAATTTGCAAAATTTGGTTATTGACTTTCTCAAATCAAAAATTAGCGTCTGTAGGTTGCGCTATAATTTTCTGTAACATGCGCAGTTCTTCGAAACCTTGTAGACTATTGAATGCAGTGGAATGTATTCACAATAAAGAGGAATTCTTTGTGAATGTATTCGCGGAAACACATGCAAGCTGCTGTATATCCACTATAATACGGCTTTTGTTAAATATATCCTGGTTTTGAGTTAGATAAAGCAAAATATTTCGTAAAAAGTGCATCCAAAGTAGGGCACGTATTACAATAAGTAATATTTCACTTTTCGCATGGCCCTCCGCTCGCTACGGGAGCTCAAGAAAAGGAAACTAACCAGGTGCTAACCAAACCTAACCCAAGACATACCCAGAATCAATCATCCCTCCATGCCTTTTCAATGTCGAGCAACAGCTGTCACGTGTCAAGGGAACCTTGTCAAAGCTTCAAACCAACTACAGCGACAACAAACTAGTGACATTGTGGAGGGGGCTTGGAGTTCTGACGTTCCTTGGCTTCTATTGGCTAGAGACTATAGCTGGCGACAGTCGAAGCTCTGAGAACTAGGCTTAAGCTGTGTTGATTTTTGTGTCAAATTTGTGCAATGAATTAATCCATTCCAAAGCTGCCAGTAAGTATTATTAATGAATCCTAACTAATATTATAAACGCGAATATGTTTGTTTGTTGCTTACGCTTTCACGCATAAACTGTTCCGATCATCATGAAATTTTGTACAGCTATTGTAGGTAATGAACATAGGACACTTTAGCTTTTACCCGCGGCTTTGTTCGCGTTGATTTTTACGGTTAGTTTTAATCCTATTTTTTATTTTTTTGCTTATATTTGTAAAAAGATTTTTTTCTTGATTTTGGGCATGCCTTGGGTTGGTTTTGGTTAGTTTTTTGCTCGTTGCGGCTTTGTAGCGAACGAAGCGAGTGGAGGGATATGCGTGAAGTGTAATATCAGACATTCTAATGTAGACGTTACAAATGCAACGCACGTCAGGCGGTATCTGTGACAGGAATGTGTTTTGCAGGCTGTCTGTAACCGTTAGTGTAAAACGTGTTCTTTCTAACGCCATGCAACCAATTCCAAATAAGTAGTTGCCTATATTCAGACGTCCCGCGGCCTAAGGTGGCATTTGTCTTTCATGTCGATGATGCCGATATAGGATACGTTTTCACATCAGTGTCTCGAGTACTAGTAGACTCGCTCCTTTTTTGCCAAAGCGTCCTCTTGATACTTACATGCGTCGACGGAACTTGATGCTTTTATTATTGTCTTTCTGTGACCGAAAGTTAGTTTTAGTTTATATTTTGGTTGGATAAAGGAAAAAAAACCGAGAAAAAATATAAAAATGTTTACCAATATAATTTATGACCGAACTCTCCCGCTCGGAACCGAAATGCAAACTGTAAACAGGCAATTTTTTATTTCTGTCAATTTCTTTGAATAGTTGCGTTACTTCTGTTTTATGATCTTCCACTTTACCGAACATTAAATTTCTTTAAACTAAACCGCAAAACATAAATAATATAAAATGTTGATTAATTTACTTTGACAGTGACTGCGAATGCATGCTCTAAAAATCATTCTTCTCTAGTTGCAACATTTGGAGTGGTCTCCATTCCTAGATTCCCACTCTTTGACAAGGGAAGTCCCTTGTCAAAGTTCCCACTAGACTCTAGGGATAGCGGCGGATGGCGTTCTCCCTGCTCTGTGTCCGTTGTACAATATGTCTTCGCGATGCAACCAGTGACTTGTCAGTCCGCTGATGATCTAGGGGTCTGGATGGTTAGCCTTCACTTCGGCGACATGGGTTCAAATCCCGTCGGTTAAAAAAAAATTAAGGTTATATTGCTAAACAGTTTCTTTTATTTTGGGTTTGTCTTGGGTTAGTTTTGATTAGCACTAGGTTAGTGTTCTTTCCTAGAGCCCCCGTAGCGAGCGAGGATGGAGTGATGATTGATTCTGGGTATGTCTTGGTTTGGTTGGCACCTGGTTAGTTTCCTCTTCTTGAGCTCCCGTAGCGAGCGGAGGGCCATGCGAAAAGTGAAATATTACTTGTAATACGTGCCCGTACTTTGTCAGCACTTTCTACGATATATTTTGCTTTATCTAACTAAAAATCAGGATATATTTAACAAAAAGCGTATTATAGTGGATATACAGCCGCTTGCATGTGTTTCCGCGAACACATTCCACTGCATTCCATACATATTACAACATGTCTTGATCCTGATTTTGAATATGGCGCGAATGCAAGCTCCCGATTATCCGAATGCGTCAACGCACAGAGAGCAGGGAGAATTATATCCGCCGCTATCCCTAGAGTATAGTTCCATTCCTTAACCCGAACGCCCGTAAGGAGTGCACATACTATTAAACCCCAACTCTTATATCAACTCCTCAGCGTTTCCAGACCTACCATATTTTTGACGATGGATTAGACATTCTGATCACACCGTTTTCCATTTTCTGCCATTTTTTAGCTTTAATTTTTTTTGCAGGTTAATACTTCTTTTAAGATTTAAAAAAATACAATTAGTACCATGCATCCGGCGAATTAAGTAACATTAACGCATTTTGACTCATTTGTGTATTATCAGTACAAGTGTCTACCGCTCACACTAATTTTTTGAAGCGAAAGCCGAGCATGCGCAATGGTACAGTTTATACCGTACCGAAAACTGTAGTAATGGCCGAACAAGAATAGGTATTATTATGGCTTTGCATCCACCTCCGCTCGCTACGGGTGCGTAACTAAAACTAACCCAAGGCTTCCCCAAAATTAGGGAAAAAAAAATTGGTGGGGTCCCGTTTTCGTCTAGGATCTTCTTTTTACCCCGGCTACATCCCCTGAAACATGCCAGTAGAAGGAGCGTTGCGTTACATATCCGAGCATGACGCGTGATGCGTGACGACTCTATCTCATTCAACCCCCGCAAAAAAAAACACGCAAAACGCGCCTAAAGAAGTTTTCACTTCAAAAATAGTTTATTAAAAAACGAACATAATCTTAAAAACACGTCTAACTACTACGCCACCGACGCGTTGAAGGAATTTCGCTAGACCGTAAAGACATGAATAATTCCGATACATTCGGCCATTACTCATGCACGGCATAAAGTTTTTAGTAGGAGCGCTAGACGCTTGTTTATCAGTTGCCATCTCGCTAATAAGCATGTATAATATATACTAATAGGAAGGGTCCGACTCGCGTCGACCTACAGCAAATTTTCGACCTTCGGACCTGCGCATTTGGCAGCAGAGCAACTTTGAAAACTATGTGAATTAGCACGTACGAATGCGTGAAAGTTCAAAACTGCTGTAGGTAGACGCGAAAAAGGGTCCGTGGCTGCCGTCACCTGTGATCCAGGTTTTAATTAGGTTAAAATTGTATTATTGGTCCTAGAAAATATTTATAGGAAATTAAAGACATTTATTTTTGGGATCTGGCAGCACTGTATCCACTGTTCTCGTTTGAGCTACTACATCATTATCGTTCTTCACATTTTGGATTACTTTATTTGCATATTCCTTCTGATCTGACTAGATTTACCCTTTAAAAACTGAAAATTCGTTCAGATTTTTCAATCAAAACAAAACTTTTTTTTGGAACCACGAATTTACTGCTTGCTTACCTCACGTCACCGCACAAGGTTAGGATAGTTTCCAAGATGCATTCCGTCGAAACAATTGGCCGGGATTAGGAGCATTTGTTTAATATTTTAAAATGCCTAATATCTCACTTCACGCATAACCCTTCGCTCGCTACAAGGCCGCAACTAACAAAAACTAACCCAAGGTATGCCCAAAATGAAGAAAAAAAATCTTTTTACCAACATAACCTTAAAAAGTAAAAAACACGCTTTTATCCATATACTTAAAAAGAAAATGCTTTTATCACATCCTCGGCATATATTTAATACTAATATATCGTGAGTCGAGCCAAAATTTGTCCGAAATCAAAACGAGATAGAATGATCGATGTGTACTTTCAGCGTTGAGCGCAAGTCAATTATTTCAACCAATAAGCGCTGCCCCTTCGATTATCGATCGCCTCCACGTGTGCGTGGTCGTATAGAGCGCCGAATTGTCAGCTCGCTTGCCGTTTTGTTGTTTATTGCCGTTTACCATATATTTAATAAATATATGCCGTTTACAGTATTAAAGTCATTGTGAGTCGTCCATTTTGGTGTTTACTGTTTGCTTTGTACTTTACTCAAATGTCTTACTTTGTTTATTGTTATTTGTTATTTCAAACTTGGACAATTTGTCGGTGTGAACTTGTAGTGAAAATGCCAATCATAGAATACAATTATGTAAATTAATTATGGATTTGTACAGAAATGTGAGATTTTTCCATGAAGCCAAACAAATGTCGTCTAAAGAAGAATACCTATAGTAGCTATAAGACAAAAATACACTATTTATTTAAAAGGCAATAAAATTAGAAGTGTGGTAATATCATGTTTTATTTACCTCTTAACCCAAAAATATATAAATGAATATCTGTAGTTACATCCTGTTTGAAAACTAAGGTTCATATTGTTTTGTAATCATATGTTGTTTTTCAATTATTTCTATCCACCACAAACATCTATTCATTTTTGGAATATCATTAAAGTTATACGACAAATAAATTTCCTAAATTATATTGTTAACATAAATACTAATTTATGATGAGGGCGTTTCACCCTGACTTGGATTTCAAAACGTACATACCATATTTATGATTTTAATATGTGAAATATACTATTTGCCTCGCTAACTCATGCGCAAATTAACCAAAGTACACATCAAGCAAGTGCAATGAGTGCGACAAGTACATTCTCGGCGAACTGCAGTTCCATAGTAAACAAGCTTGACACACGATATAGTAGTATTAAATATATGATCCTCGGGAATTGAAGCTGAGGTACCGTATCACAAGCGAAGCATCTAGCCACCGGACCACTAGGTCTGCTGAAAGTAATTCAGTTATTAGGCACTCTAAAATAGTAAACAAACGCTCTAAGTCCCACGTAATTGTTTCGACCAATTATAAACGGAATGCATCTTGAGAACTAGCCGCTAATACCGCACAAGAAGTTGCTCGGACCAGATCACAGGCATCAGTGTTGCGCGCGCATTACATTACAACACCATATCTTTATGGTCCAGCAAATTGCTTTGAACTGGTTTCGTGGTGCAGTGGTCAGATGCTGTGCTTGTTATACGGCGGCCCGGGTTTGATTCCCGTCGATATTTTTTTTATTTCTTTCTTACTTGTTTTTTTTTTTAATTGGGTTAGTTTTGTTTGGTTGCGCCCCGGAAACTGTAAAAATACAAACGTAAACATAAACAACGCATCTGCTTATCAACACTCTCATGCGCGCGCAACTCTGAAGCCCTGTGATGTGGTCCGAGCAGGAGCGACTAAATCTAGAGCAAATGTCAACAATGTTGCCAAATAGCTTTGTCAATTTCCCACGGTCGATTTTTATATAGTGCTCTATTTGTGTAAAGGATCTTATAACTCGAATGATGCACTGTTGCCATATTGTGCAAGCAAACTAGTAAAATTTAAACTATAAAAATGCTCATAACGAGCTGATGATAACTTTTGAACAGAATGTTATGGACATTATATTAAAATTTTACTGAAATGTCAGATGACATTTTATGCGGGTTGAATGAGACCGAGCCGTCACGCTCGGATATGTAACGTCACGCGTCACGCTGGTTCTACTGGCATGTTCCCCTATAGGTAGAGGGCCAACATTTTCAGGGGATGTAGCCGGGGTAAAAAGAAGATTCTGAACGAAAACGGGACTCCGTACCCCCCTCCGTTTGGCCAGGGGAGGGGGGAGAAGAAAAAACTTAAAGAATTAATATCAGACGAACGGGAAGAGGTACGGGGTCGAAATTTTTATGGTAGGTGCGCCCCATGGGGGCTACCTTAGACCATACGGGGGGAACGGGGCTCTAATTTATAGGGGGATTTTGTGGAAAAACCGTTATCATATAGGTAAAGGGCTGAAATTTTCGCGCATCACGCGGGGTAAAAAGAAAATCCTGAACGAAAACGGAACTCCGTACCCTCCCCCGGTTTGGCTAGGGGAGGGGCGAGAAGGAAAAACTGAAATAATTAATTTCGGAAAAACGGGGTCGAAATTTTTATGGAAGGTGCGCCCCATGGGGGTCCACCTTACACCATACCGGGGCTTTAATTTAAGGGGGGATTTTGGGGAAACAACCGTTTTTCGTCCGTATCTTTGCAACGAAGGCTCGGATCGAATTTCTGACAAACGATGACCCCGCGTGTTGAAGTGTTCACTTCTATCGTGTGGTCTTAACCACGCATTTTTTTTGTGGGGGTTGAATGGAACCGAGCCGTCACGCGCGGATATGTAACGTAACGTTGGCATGTTCCCGTATAGGTAGAGGGCCGAAATTTTCAGGGGATGCTGCCGGGGCAAAAAGAAGATTCTGGACGAAAACGGCACCCCGTAATCCCCACCCCCCTTTGGCCAGGGGGAGGGGGGAGAAGGAAAAAACTTAAATAATTAATTTCTAGAGAACTGGAAGAGGTACGGGGTCAAAATCTTTATGGTAGGTGCGCCCCATGGGAGGGGCCACCTTAGACCATACGGGGGGGATCGGGGCTCTAATTTAAGGGAGAATTTTGGGGGGAGTAAACCGTTTTTCGCCCGTCTCTTCGACGAAGGCTCGGATCGAAATTCTGACAGACGTTGACCCCGCGTCTCGAAGTTTTCACTTCTATCGTGTGGTCCAACGACGTCTTGGGGGGGAATTCGTTGGTGTAGTCTTAGGCACACACAAATTTTTGAAGTGAAAATTTCTTTAGGCGCGTTTTGCGTTTTTTTTTTCGGGTGTTGAATGAGGTCGAGCCGTCACGCATCACGCGTCATGGTCAGATATGTAACGTAACGCTCCTTCTACTGGCATGTTCCCGTATAGGTAGAGGGCTGAAATTTTCAGGGACCCCGTACCTCTTTCCGTTTGGCCAGGAGAGGGGGGAGAAGGAAAAATTTAAATAATTAATTTCGGGAGAACGTGAAGAGGTACGGGGTCGAAACTTTTATGGTAGGAGCGCCCCATGGGGGGCCACCTTAGGCCATACGGGGGGACCAGGGCTCTAATTTAAGGGGGAATGTTGGGGAGAAAACCGTTTTTCTGTAGGTAGGTGCGCCCCATGAGGGGCTACCTTAGATCATACGGGGGGAACGGGGCTCTAATTTAAGGGGAATTTAGGGGGAAACCGTTTTTCGCCCGTATCTCTGCAACGAAGGCTCGGATCGAAATTGTGATAATCGATGACCCCGCTTGTCGAAGTTTTCACTTCTATCGTGTGGTCTTAAGCACACACAATTTTTTTTGCAATATTTTGCTCGTATCTAGAGACTAAATTTTTGTGTATTATACAAAATACAAACAACGGTCGCAAAGTGTCACTATGACAACATCATTTTTGAAGAGAAAACTTCTTTAGGCCCCTTTTTTTTGCGGGGGTTGAATTAGACCGAGTCGTCACGAATGACGTTACATATCCGAGCGTGACGGCTCGGTCTCATTCAACCCGCATAAAATGTCATCTGACATTTCAGTAAAATTTTAATATAATGTCCATAACATTCTGTTCAAAAGTTATCATCAGCTCGTTATGAGCATTTTTATAATTAATTTCGGGAGAACGGGAAGAGGTACGGGGTCGATATTTTTATGGTAAGTGCGCCCTATGGGGGGCCACCTTAGGCCATACATATCCGAGCGTGACGCGTGACGGCCGAGCGTGATGACGGCTCGGTCTCATCCAACCCCCAACAAAAAGTGCTGAGCGCGCCTAAAGAAGTTTTCACTTCAAAAACTGTACATATCATCTTTATTAAAAAAAAATATGTGTTTAAGACCACGTGATAGAAGTGAAAACTTCAATATTATGAAAGCATTACATACATATCCAAGCGTGACGGCTCCGAGCGTGACGGCTCAACATAATTCAATACCGAATATAGAAGGAGCGTTACGTCACATATCCGAGCGTGCCGACTCGGCCTCATCCAACCCCCACAAAAAAGTGCGGAGCGCGCCTAAAGAAGTTTTCACTTCAAAAAACTGTACATACCTTTATTTAAAAAAAAAATTGTGTACTTCGTCCATGATCTTCTTTTTACCCCGGCTACATTCCCAGAAAATTGCAGTCCTCTACCTATACGGGAACGTTTTTTCCCCCAAAGGCCCTTCTTAAATTAGGTTGCCGGTCCCCCGTGTATGGTCTAAGGTGGCTCCTCATAGGGAGCACCTACCATACAAATTTCGACCCCGTACCTCTTCCCGTTCTACCAAAATTAATTATTTAGGTTTTTCCTTCTCCCCCCTCCCCTGGCCTAACGAGGGAGGGTACGGAATCCCGTTTTCGTCCATGATCTACTTTTTGCCCCGGCTACATCCCCTGAAAATTTTGGCCCTCTACCTATATGGGAACATGCTAGTAGAAGGAGCGTGACGTTACATATTCGAGCGTGACGGCTTGGTCTCATTCAACCCCCACAAAGAAAAGTACTGAGCGCGCCTAAAGAAGTTTTCACTACAATAAAAGAGAAAAGTTATTCTATATCATAGATTTTTTAAAATTCTTAATTTCCTTTTTTAAGTCCTGGTTTATGTGCGCCATATACATAAATAAACAAAAATACATACATAAATAAACATTAATAAATGAAAAAAGTTATTCTAGGTCATAGATTTTTTAAAATACTTAATTTCCTTGTTTTTTTTAAACTCTGTTTTTTTACAGAAAATGTGCGCCGTTTACATTCTTTAAAAAACTTGATTATCATTTTTTTAATTAGAAATTCAACGTGTGTAAAATGTATTCAAGAAACTTAATACAATTTGGCAACATTGATACATCAGTGAAATAAGTGCAGTCCGTCTAATGAGCACAGCGACGCCACGATATTTTGCGGTTCGGGTCCTAACTAAAGGCTTTTCGCGTCCGTTTTAGGCTTTGACCATAAAAATAAAGCAAGGAGCATAAGCTCAAATATTGGTGACCAGAATGGTTATTGGTTGTTGCATAGAAATAGGAGTCCTATTTCTATGGGTTGTTGCATATGGCGCACTTCTGTCAAATTCTGAGCGTGGAGTCTTAATAATGTGTGATACAGATAATAAATAATAAAGGTTGGAAAATGTAAAAAAATACATCATATATTATCCTATACAGTTAATTTTTGAACAACCATGGACAACGTTGTGTTGTGTTTGATACCATAACCTTTAAATTTCAATTTAAATAAACTCCTGTTTTCTTTATATATTCGAGCAAATACATAATCAAAAAGACCAAAAATACTTACCTGTGAAAAGTTACACCTAATTGTTTATTTTTTGGCGTCACGAAACAGCCACAACATGCACAACTAACCATTTTTGTTATTAGTGTTGTTTTGATAAATACATAGCACTATTTTCACTGTTTTAGTCTATTTTTGCAAATATTTAACTATTTAAAACATAAAACTGTAAAATTTCCTAATATTACTTTGTAAAAACACCTTAAATAAGCTTAAAATTGATAGAAAACATTTACGTATCCGAAACTGACAACGTCCAACCGAAACAGTGAGTCATACTTGGTTGTTCAACATGGCCGATTCTGCCGCCCGTGTTTGGCATCGGCAAAGATCGTAACACTCCTTCCTTTTTTTATATTCAAAGGTTTTAGGAGCGGTAAATTATTGCAAGGCCGTTGTTTGTCTTTGTGTAATTGGTCGATGTATTACCTATACCCGTAGTTTTGAAATTTTATCATCACACACGCATTTGAATACATAAACTTATAAATAGCTGCAGCACTAAAAAAATTAACTTTTCAAATATTTTATTATTCAAATTATTCAATAATCTCGAAACAATATAAAATCAATTAACAATAACTGAATTTCTAAGCACTATACTATTTAAAAAAACATTTACAAGTGTTAATACAGAAAATGTATCTGCTTTAAGAGCTTATTCAGCTAACATAAAATACAAGCCAAAGATAACTACAAATTTGAGACACTACACAATTATAAAAATTATATAAAATTATAATAGACATCAAAGATAAAATAGAAGATCACACTAGTAATAAATCATATATAAACAGGATGATACTTGGTTTTGGTGACCCCTTTCCTACAGGAAGGGCATTTTTTTGTAGTTTTGACAACTTGTAGAAGGCATGGCTCGCAGAACATGTGGCCGCACAGCGTTGCCATAGCTCGCCTCGAGCCACCCAACTGCTCCAGACACACCGGACATGTAGGGGCTTCTTTAACAGGTGACTCTTCAAATTTTTTCTATATATAAAAATGCTTAGTTAGAACATTGGATATTTAAACAAACATACATATAAGGTGTCGTCTCACTAACTTTGTTAACAGACTTGTGCCAAGTACTTGAATAATATGACCCTTAAGTACAAATAAAAGTATCTTTAGAAAAAGTACTTCAATACAATTTTTTAATCAGAAATTTCAGGAAAAATATTTCAGAAAAAGAGGAAATCAAATTCTTCACCTAATAAAAGAATACATTATTCAACTACAGATTATTCCAAGACTGAAACTAGTCAGGTTGTAGGTTGTGTAAATTTAGTAGATAATCGTTGTGTGAGGCATGGAAAAAATTAAATGCACAAGTTAAGGGCTAGTGACATTTGAAAGTTGTAAAATCATAAATCAACTATTTTACACTCTTTTTTTTAAATAGAATTAATATTACTTCAACACAGTTTTATTCACAATATTTGTATGATTAGGATATAAGATTTAATAATCTTGTGATGATGCTAATATTGTTAGTGAAAGGCGCGTCGAGTGCAAAAATTATGTTTCGGTATTGTGGATGTTGTAGTGAATTGTACCAAACGTTCCAAACCGCAGCTTAGAATCCATAATCGTAAAAAATTATGGATTCTAAGCTGCACAATAAGACTCAAAAAAATAAATAAAAACAGTTTAGTCAAAGTCAAATAATGCTTTATTGTTGCAAAACATTACATATCTTTAACAAAGCTAGTAAAAAAGATGAAATATGATGAATGAGAACCAACATAGATATAGAATATATGCAATAACGCAAACAAAATATGACTCAGTGTTTACAGTAACAAATTTGATACACAATTCTAAAAGTCAGATACAGAATAAATAATGCACACAACAGTTTTCAAATAAGTACAAGCCCGAACGCAGCATTACTTGTCAGTAACATGTTTAATTTATAGTGAATCCTCAAATAATTCTACAGTAGAATATTAGGCCTTCATAATCAGTAGCTTCTCCATCTGACGCTTAAACACTTTGGGAGTTTTTAATATCAAGGGGAAGGTGGTTGAAGATATTTACACTCTAATAAAATACTGATTTTATTGTTAAAGTAGAAGTAGAAGGGGAATTAAGATAAATAAGATTTTTTTATATGTTTGGCACACACAAATATGCGGAGAAGATGGTTGGACGTTCGATTTGAAGCGCTGTAGGTTGCAGTTTTCCGTTTCCATTCCAAAGCGAGGCAGTCCTCCAGACAAAGGAGTCCCGAAACAGCGACGTCCTAGATGTTCGCAACTGAATCGAATGCTGATGAGCAGCATGTATCTGACGGGTGTTTCTGTTTGGCACAACTCTGGGCGGAATTATAAGTGCCAGCTCGTTCAAACACCTTCCGTAGTAGTATCGATAGCAAAGATATAGGTTTCTTCGATGTTCAAGGCTATCAAGGTCTTTAGTCAACTCTGGGTCATCCACAAGACGGACTGCTCTCCGCTGTATGGAGTCCAACATCTTGAGCAAGTGTTTGGATGCCGAGTTCCACACATGGGAACAGTATTCCAGGGATGGTATTGTCACGACTAACAACCATCCGAACGTTTTTGTGCTACCCTATAGAACTAGCCGCCGCGCCGTGCCCCTCGCTTCTCTGTCCGTATGAATCATCGCCCGGCCGGCCGCGAAGTTTCAGGATCGCTGGAGTGGAATTATCTCGATGGCCTCGTCGAGACTATATAGAGTGGCCTCGGAATACTTCCCGAATATTCGGGATAGATTTGAGATTATATATAAGCAGACCTAAGGCGAATGTTAGTTGAGTTCAGTTAATCATTGAGTGTTGAATAGTTGTAAAGTTATAAAAGTAGTTTAGAGTGTTAAGTTGTATACAGTGGTAGTGAATAAAGAGAGTATTAGTTGAAAATAGCAAAGTTGTAATTCTGTTAAGAACCCACGGGAAAAACGTAACATTTGGTGTCAGAAGTTGGATTGTGAAGGGACCGGACTTGCGAAGTATTTTTCGAGGAAAGAAGTACAAGTACGTCAACGAGACCGTTTGATTGGTTGATTCTGGTAAAATTTTATAACATTCTATGGTCAATAAAAGGCAACAAACGGCGGAAATGGAGCAAATAAATAAAATGTTGGCCGATTTTATGGATAATTTAAATGCTGAGAGTCGAGCGGATCGGGAAGAGGAAGAACGTAAAAAGCAGATAGAACAGGAGCGGCTTCAGAAAATTTTTCAAGATCAAGAAGACAAAAGGAAAGCAGAACAGGACCGGCTTCAGAAAATTTTACAAGACCAGGAAGACAAAAGGCAAAAAGAACAGGACGACCGGCTTCAGAAAATTTTACAAGATCAAGAAGACAAAAGGCAAGCTGAACGGGAGGACGATGAACGTAGAAGGCAAGCAGAACAGGACCGGCTTCAGAAAATTTTACAAGACCAGGAAGATAAAAGGCAAGCAGAACAGGACCGTCTTCAGAAAATTTTACAAGACCAAGAAGACAAAAGACAAGCAGAGCAGGACCGGCTGCAGAAAATTTTACAAGATCAAGAAGAGAAAAAGCAAGCGGATCGGGAAGAGGATGAACGTAGAAGACAAGCAGAACAGGACCAGCTTCAGAAATGGATGCTTGATGTAATTGTAGGCCAGCAAGGAAAATTACAGAAAATATTGGACTGGCAAAATGAGAAATTTGAAAAAGAAGTAAACAATATACAAAAAGAAGTTGGAACTGTACAAAAAGAAGTGAGAAATGTACAAAAAGAAGTTGGAAATGTACAAAAAGATGTAGGAGACGTACAGAAAGAAATGAAGAATCTACAAGCAGAAGTTACCAGACTAAAACATCAAGTACCAACCGAGAGGGCATTCGCCTCAGGATAAAACATCAAACCTCCAACGTATGACGGTCAAACATCGTGGACAATGTACAGAAGGCAATTTGAAGCCGCTGCTGTTGCCAACGGTTGGAATAACGAAGAAATGGCTACATCACTGGTGGTTGCGCTTCGTGGATCTGCCCTGGAACTATTGCCGACTATTCCCATCAGCCAACAGGGGAAATATGACACACTTGCAGCTGCCCTGGAGAGACGATTTGTAGACCAACATAGAAGGCAACTGTATCAGGCACAAGTTAAGTTCCGACATCAGAAGCCTGGTGAAAACCTGCAAGAGTTTGAGTCAGACATTAGACGTCTCATTCAACTGGCCTACCCGGGAGCGACAGAGGAATTTCAAGAGGAACGTGCTGCCCAATATTTCGTGGATGGTATCAAAGATCTAGAAACTACGCCTAGCCAAATTTGATAACAGCAGTGAAGCTTTGGGCCGAGCCCTAGAAATCGAGGCGGCCTGTAACATCTCCATGCCAAAAATCAGGGCCGTAACCATCCAGGAAGAAAACCCGAGAAACAGCTGTGAATTAACTGAGATGGGTGAAATTTTGAAGTAATTAACGGAAGTTCTTCAGGCCACGGGGAGATTCAGGGAGCCAATGGAAGATAGGCCACGTAACCGAAATACATCAAATCAGTGCTATAGATGTGGCAGGACTGGGCATTTCAAAAGAAACTGCCGAGTACAACTACGATCTAGATCTCCATCCAGAGACGCTAGGGCCTTCAAGTCAAATCAGGAAAACTTCAATTAGTCAACATTGCGGGGCGGGTGTTGGCTAAAGAAGATAGAGCCCCCAGGATCGTCTCCATAAAAAGCCTAGGAAAAGCCGCCGACAGTCTAATTACAGGAAAGATCAACGGAAGAGCCATAACAATTACTGTTGACACTGGTGCGGCGGTGTCTTTGATAAGGTCCAACAGAGTGAATAGAGTAGAAGTTCTACCCATATCAAAGAATGTAGTTTTACGTACAGTTACCGGTGAGACAGCTGAAGTACTTGGGGAAATGGATATTGAACTTCAACTGGGACGAATTAAACTACACCACACAGTGTTAGTCGCCGACATCGAGGACGAATTTATTTTGGGGATGGATCTCATCGGTCAACATGGATTCTCTTTTGACAACAAGCTTAATCTTCTGAAGTTTGGCACCGAAGAGTTCATCCTTAACAAAACAGACGATGGCACACCGACTAAAGTAGTGGCGGTATGTACTGTCAGAATAAGCGGAAATACCGAGCAGATAATTTTTGGGAAATTGGAGAAGGATTTTGGAGGCTGCATCGGACTTATCCAACACCACGATTTGCCTTGCAAACACCTCGTAGGCAAAGCACTAGTCAACACCGACGGCGAAATACCGATAAGGATAGCAAATATATCATCCAATTCCATCAAAATCAATAAAGGAGATGTAATAGCCACTTGCGAGCCGGTGCAGTGGGTAACCAGTTGCGAAACGCAGACAGAAGTAACACCCTCAACATTACCTAAGGAAGTCCTAGAACATTTCCAGAAGTCGTGGCAACATCTGTCTTCCGATGAACTGAAGAGAGCTACACAATTTATCAAAGAGCAGAGTACAGCCTTTGAAAAGAAAAATGGCAATACTGGAAGAACGAACATCATAAAACATAAAATCGACACTGGGAGTGCTCACCCCATACGGCAGGATCCTCGGAGGTTACCAGTGACGAAGCAGCAAGAGGTTACCACATTAGTGGATAAAATGCTTGAAGATGGAATTATTGAAGAGTCATCAAGTCCATGGTCGTCTCCTGTTGTCTTAGTCACCAAGAAGGATGGGACTACCAGATTCTGCGAGGACTATAGAAGGCTCAATGACGTCACCAAGAAGGACAGCTATCCACTTCCCAGAATTGACGACACGTTGACGACACTAGCAGGTTCTCATTGGTTCTCAACACTCGATCTAAAGAGCGGATACAGGCAAGTAGGCATTGACGAACAGGATAAGGAAAAGACTGCCTTCTCTACCGGAAGTGGTTTATATCAGTTTAAAGTTATGCCCTTCGGACTATGCAATGCCCCCGCTACTTTTGAGCGTCTTATGGAAGTTGTTCTACGAGGCCTCACTTGGAAGACATGCCTGGTCTATCTTGATGATATAATGGTAATGGGAAAAACTATCGAAGAGCACCTACAAAACCTGCATGAAGTTTTTACTAGGATCAAGAATGCTCAGCTCTTACTGAATCCAAAGAAATGTTTTCTCTTCCAACAAAAAGTTGAATTTCCCGGACACGTCGTGTCATCAGAGGGAATCCAAACTGATCAACGAAAGATAACAGCAATCAAAGACTGGCCTCGTCCTCGCGACAAACACGAACTGCGGAGCTTCCTTGGTTTATGTACTTATTATAGAAGATTTGCCGAAGGATTTGCATATATAGCTGCACCTTTACATAAGCTCACTGAAGAACGAGCAAATTATAACTGGGATCATAACTGTGATACTGCGCTCAGGAAATTAAAAGCGGCTCTATGTTCTAGTCCAATATTGGGATATCCGGAACAAAAGGGTCAGGAGGCAGTTTTATCTCAAGTACAAGCAGGAGAAGAACGGGTTATCGAATACTACAGTCGAACACTTTCGAAACCTGAACGTAACTACTGTGTAACCCGAAAAGAGCTTTTGGCAATAGAACGGTATGTTGAGAATTTCCATCAATATCTATATGGACAAGAATTTCTGATAAGGACTGATCATGCAGCACTTAAATGGCTTTTGGATATGAAACAACCTGAAGGACAGGTAGCCAGGTGGCTTGAAAAGTTACAACAATATAACTTTAAGGTTAAGCACAGAGCAGGGAGATTGCATAATAATGCAGATGCTTTATCCAGAAGACCATGCGCGGATAATTGTAAGCATTGCCAAAGAGTAGATCAACGAGAAGGAATTACTCCGATTAGGCTAACGAAATTTGAGGTTGATCAGCAGTGGACCACAGAGCAACTTAAAAAAGATCAGCTTGAAGATAGTGAAATAGCACTATTGCTAAGAGCTAAAGAAGAACAGCAACGAAGACCAAGCTGGAGCGAGATATCAAATAAAGGACTTGCTTTTAAAACTCTGTGGGCTCAGTGGGACTCCCTGGTGGTGGAAAATGGACTTCTTAAACGAGCCTGGGAAAGCGCAGATGGAAAAGTAGTGAAGACACAGTTAGTGGTACCAAGGAGGAAGATATCGGAAGTTCTTGAAGAAGTTCATAATGGAAAGTCTGGTGCTCATCTCGGTGTGAACAAAACGATTGACAAGATTCGCGACAGATTTTACTGGGTCAACTACTGCCAGGATGTGAAATCGTGGTGTCGGCAGTGCTCAACCTGTGCCGCAAGCCAAGGACCCAAAACAACATCTAGGGGCAAAATGAAACAGTATAATGTGGGCCTACTGTTTGAACGAATCGCCATTGACGTAGCTGGCCCTTTTCCAGAAACAAATAATGGTAACAAGTACATTTTAGTGGCAATTGACTACTTCAGTAAATGGCCTGAAGTCTTTGCAATCCCCAATCAAGAAGTTGTTACCATAGCAGAGGCCCTTGTGAATAACCTATTCAGCAGATTTGATGTTCCGTTAGAGCTGCACTCAGATCAAGGACGCAACTTCGAATCCAAGGTTTTCCAGAAAGTCTGTGATTTACTCAACATCCATAAAACACGGACTACCGCCTTACATCCACAATCAGACGGCATGGTTGAAAGGTTTAACAAGACCATTGAAGAACATTTGTCAAAGGTCGTAGATGAACATCAGAAGGATTGGGACCAACACATACCACTATTCTTAATGGCATATAGATCAGCAGTCCATGACACGACAGGACTAACACCAGCCATGGTTTTATTTGGAAGAGAACTCCGCTCACCCTGCGACCTATTATTCGGAATGCCAGACAACCAGGATATGGAAATTCAAGACTACGCGGACTCCCTTAAGGAAAAGTTACTATACATCCATGAATTAGCCAGAGAAAACACGGAGAAAGCCAGTGACCGAATGAAGACACGATATGATCTCAAAGCTAATTCTATGGGATTTCAGATGAACGATAAAGTCTGGTTATATAATCCGCAAAGGAAGAAAGGAAGATCTCCCAAGATAACGCCAGTATGGGAAGGACCCTATACAGTCATCAAAAGAATTAATGACGTTGTGTATAGAATTCAGCGTAGTCCCAGAAGCAAACTGAAAGTTGTTCACCTCGACAGACTGAAAGCATACCACGGACATGCAGTATCTGATCGGGACGATCAGGTTTAAGAGGGAGGCAATGTCACGACTAACAACCATCCGAACGTTTTTGTGCTACCCTATAGAACTAGCGCCCCGCCGTGCCCCTCGCTTCTCTGTCTGTATGAATCATCGCCCGGCCCGCCGCGAAGTTTCGGGATAACTGGAATTATCTCGATGGCTTCGTCGAGATCATATAGAGTGGCCTCGGAATACTTCCCGAATATTCGTGATAGATTTGAGATTATATATAAGCAGACCTAA
>JAEQML010056557.1:0-33756 GCA_016904865.1 Pissodes strobi
TCATATCTCTTGAACGGAGAAAGATATCAAGATGAATAAAAAAACACAACGTTAAGAATAAATTAGACTCCGTAGAAAAGCACATTCAGTAGAGTTAAGATTGCAAAATTACTCTACAGGGTGTTACAAACTTAAGGAAAAAAACAAACATTTTTATTTTCCTGTATATTTCAACACGTATACACTGTTTTAGGAAACTGAAAGAAATTAAATAAAGTCGATAGATTTATCTACAATTTAAAAAAAGATCATTTAAATCGGACTACGCAGAAAAAAGTTATCATATATTAAATTTGATCAAAATTTTGAATGGATCGAATTTTATGTCGGTGAGTGGATTATTACTAAAAAACTGTGTTATACCAATAATAGTACAACTTACGAATATGTGTTTTCAACAGGGAGTATTCCCAGAGGTCCTTAAGCTTACCAGAGTCACTGCTATGCATAAAGGAGGGTCTACTAATAAAGTAGACAACTATAGGCCCATTTATGTGGTGTCATGCCTCTCAAAAATAATAGAATCTATTCTAAAAAACCGGATATCTGATTTTGTTGAAAAGTCTAGACAAGGCGATTTTTTGACTTTCCTTGTACTTTTATAAAAAAAACTGAAATAGCCATCTTATGTCATTTTCTCCCGCGATATGTTCAGCAAAAACAATTGAACATCAAATAAAAGTGCTAGGGGTCACTTTGATATATTTTTTAAATGGATATATATGGTATATTACTACATTTTTGGACTCTCTAGAAAAATCTAAACACATTTTGTGTATAATATCCTATACCTATCTTTAGCTGTTTACCAAATATTGACAGTTGAAAGTCGCGTATTTTGAAACTTTGACAGGCTCTGTTGCGCGTAAAACCCTTTTAAATGTGTTAGCGAGATATAATAATGTAACCTACCCTTAAGGATGCGACCAGCGCAACATGTGTGCTCCGACTTGCTCGTCGGCGTGGGAGTGGGTCAATTACTTACTTTTGACCAGGGCGCCACCAGTTTGAAGTATCCAAATCCGCAGATCCAAACAGGAAGATCCTCGGTCTTAAGAATCCATAAGGGCGATCCAAATTGACGATTATCCGCTACGCAAGGGCGTTTTAAAATCAACTACTAACGACTACACTGGTTTAGTTGGAGTATTTCAGAGCAAATAAAAGACGGTAACGTTCGTGCAGGTTTAAATTTTATTGGCGTTCGTTATGTTTGAGGTTAACGTGTTGTCATATTTCTTCCAATAAACAAAATGATATAAATATAAAAACGGGTAAAAGAGCTCAATTGGAAAACAATTAATAACTTGATATATGCTCACGATTATTGAACTAGATCATATCAGATGTAACAGTATGACGCAATAAATGATTACAGAAGATCAAAAAAACCAATTCCAACTAATTAAAAATAAGCGCAATATGCATAAGGTATCTATCGTCACATCAACTAATAATTTAAAGTTATCAGGATAATCCTTATTACTAATAACTCCGTCGCGCGTGTACCATGGTATACGTGTCGCAGTTGTACATGAATAAAACTTAAAATTTCAGTCTATGAGATACCGCTATGTAAATTACTATAATCAGTTATTTAGTCAATCAGAACAACAATGTTTATCATTTACCACAATATGAATTAAATTGTAAGAATGTTCAAATAAAGCATAAAAAAAACTATGAGCATTAATTAAATCACACTAGTAAATATCGCAGTTATTTACATACGCATTGGTAAGCTTTGCTTACACCTAATCAGTTCCAAAAATAATTATATCAATACTTCGCAGAAAGAAATAAAAACACGCAATTTACTACACGCTGGAATATACTAATAACACGCCAACAACATTAGGTAAACAGAACACAATTACAACCTAAACTTATCTTTACTAGTCTTCGCCGATGTCACCTACGGCCTTCTGCACACGGACTACAGCTATGCACCTTGGGACCATAAACTCTCAGTGGCATTTGAGGTAATCCCCATACCTCTATGGCTACAGTTGGTACCAATAAACCACAACCAATCGTACTGACTGACAGCTCCTTGGTTAGCTACTAAATCTCTCTTCAAGCAAGCTCGCTCCAAACAACAATAGCTTGCTTGCTACACAACTCCAAGCAACAATAGCTCCAGCCAGAATAGCTCCTGGTAAAATTGGTTTCCAACAAAAATGACTCCCCGGAAAACTGGCTTCCGTACAAAGAAAAAAAACCTGAAAGAGAACAAGCGCTAAGTATGCATTCACTTACTGCAATTTCAAGCAGCTCCTCTTTCAGAACACTCCCAATTCAATGAGTATTTAAAAATAATAATATTAGTCGTCTTGCCAAAATGCGAAGGTCATAATATAACCCATATCATATCACCCTACAGGTGATAGACATCAAATACTAAGAAAACTGACTAATAATATAACCACTGTCTGCTCTTTCAAGAGTTTAGACCCCCAGGCAAGAACCAAGCTTGTCCATTTATGTCATCAATATTAAATCTAAATTTACTAAAGCTTATGTATGACTTTAGAAGTTCTTATAAACAAAATTTAAAGTAGAAATAAATTTATCAAAGATTATATACGATTTTATACATTATTAAACCCTATTATACAATACGGGTGCCCATAAGACAAAGAAACAGCTATGAGTGTTCGACGACAATATGATACGAGAACGGTATCATGAACTATCATTCAATAAGCTTATTTTCCCCAGATTATTACTTCTTGTAATAATAATGAGTATAAATAAATCATGCTTTGCCTGTTCCAGGCCTAAATTATCTTTTGTTTGATGATATTGCGTGATTTACGTGCAAAAATTAATAAACTTTCGAAAGTAACATTCTCTATATAGCAATATTGTGCAGTATTTCAATCCCCTCTGAGACTCGTTAAGAAACTATAATGAAATTACTTCTACCCTGATAAAATAAATCCCCTCTGTACAGAAAATAAATGAGTATGTACAAAATGTAAGATATGTATATTTATTTACCTAACTACGTAGGGTTGTTCGATGGTAATGACGAATTGCGGAGCAAACGCTCTCTTCTACAGACATTCCTCGAAGAAGGAAACGGCGTACTTTGTTCCAGAATACACTGCACGTGGCAAGTTACTAATCCAATCTTGACTTTAGGCAAAAACCAGCCCATCCACAGTCAAGCCATAAACTAGAGCAACCTAGTAACTTCGCCACTTTATACCCGAAATATAAGTATATAATCCCCTATTTAGGGCGAATTACCAATTCTTAAACTTTTATCAGGCGAACGCACTACCTCCTAAGAAGGTTTTCTGAAGAAAGAGGACGATATCAAGCCAAAAATCAGCAAGTAGCTCGTGAAATTCGATGTTAAAAAGCTAGAATAAAACTCGAACCATAAGCCCGTTCCACACTGTCCTGTAATCAAACGCAAACTACAGCAGCCGATGTCGCCAAATTTACTAACATCTACAATATGCAATGAAACGTATCTAAGGCTGTATGATATTATACATTGCTGGCAGAACAAAGAAATCCAACGATAAATCCATCATAAACACTGACCAGACAACAGAAACCAATTCATTCCGAACGGCGGCCATTTAAAACTTAAACACCAAATCTATTCGACGCATTCAATTGAATCCACTTTAAACGTACCTTAAGCTAGACCCGTTTTTACCTTGCTGAAAACCATATATTTAATACTGCGAACCAGTTCGAGCGACGTTGTCAAATTAGGGAACATACACATTTAATAACATATCTTGACTGCGTATTTTTAACGCGAAAGCGAAAAAACAGTCGTTTAATCAAAACTGACGATAGCACATCAATTAATTATGTATATTCCTGTTGGCCTAAATCGCAACCACGTAAAAATTACAGGGCGACCACTTTGCCAATTAAACATCTGGCAACGTTCCAAGAATAACCCTTTTCATTAAACGTTCCAAAGTGCATTATATTTAACGCGTCCGTAGGCAACCAACAATTCTTTTAAGGTATACTTACGCCGAAATAAGAAATTGGTCGCAAGGTATTAAGGGTGGAATCATTGACTTTATTCGACTTCTATCTGTTACATATTCGTGATAAATTGTTATGTAACAGCTCTAAAATCTAAACCGCACAAGATCAAAGAAAACGGTTTGCACATTCCTGTCTTAAGTTTTCATAAACTATCGAATGACAGTATCTTCGAATTTAACCTGCGGATAAAATTAACCGGAACTTTTAAACCTCCGGTTAAATTTAAAGTTACTATCATTTGATAGCTTATGAAAACTCAAGATAGGAATGTCCAAGCCATTTTCTTTGATCTCGTGCGGTTCAGATTTTAGAGCCTGTCAAAATGTCCGACTTTCAACTGTCAATATTTAGTAAACAGCTAAAGATGTGGTAACAAACTTTGTTGATTTATGCAAAGCGTTTGACGCAGTAGACCACAAGGTCCCACTATCCAAACTTGAAAAAATGGGTATTCAAGGAAATACCCTCAAATTACTACAAACCTACCTCACAGAGAGAAAGCAGTATGTGGGTATGGATGGAGTGACAAGTAAAGTCTTCATTAACAACTGTGGAATGCCCCAAGGCTCAGCCCTGGGGCCACTCTTATACTCCCTTCATGTTCAGAATTTAGAGATTGCAGACCTTATGGCAAGGTACTTTACATTTGCAGACGATACCATTTTGGTATATAAAGGAAAAAACATTAAACTTCTTGAAAAATAAATAAACACTGATCTCAGTCATTATCACTCCTGGCTGTTTGGTAACAAGCTGAAAATAAATGTAAAAAAGACAAATTATATGATCTTTATGCAGAAAAATATAAAAGATACTCAGATCTCTCTGAAATTGGAGAATGAAGAAATATGTAGGGTTCATTGTACAAAATACTTAGGATTGATGATTGACGACAAAATTAAATGGTCAAATCATATTGACCATATTGAAAAGAAAATGGTTCCGATGATTGGTGCCTTGTACAGGTGTCGAAACTACTTAAAGCATTCCACATGTAATCAAATTTACAATGCATACTTTCTGCCCATACTAAGATATCTCATTACTGTATGGGGAACTTGTGGTAAAACACTCCTCAACTGAGCACAAAAACTACAAAATAAAATAATAAAGATTTTATTTGGTTTTGATTTTAGAACACCAACAGAAATAATATATAAAAACACTGGCTTTTTACAAGTGTCGAAACTACTTATCTTGGAGCAATGTAAATTTGTGTATAAGGTTATCAATAACATACAAAAATCAAACATAGATATTAAGTTGGTAAATAATGTCCATAACCATAATACTCGAATTGTAGAAAATATATATGTCAACTCTGCAAGAACAAACGTTACCTTAAATAACCCAATTATAAAATGTTTAAAAATGTATAACAATTTACCTAATCAAATAAAAAGTGAAAATTCGTTTAAAAAATTTAAAGCTAAACTTACCAAAATCTTTTACAAACCATGACTAACTCAAATTCTTAATGATATGTATAATGTATAGTGTATAAGTATAGTATATGTTCAATGTGTAAAACTAGCGTAAGATGGTGATATAGTAAAAGGTATGAGATGTGTGAGTAAAAATCAAGTAAAATAATGTATAGTGTATATTTTGTTATTCTATGTATAGTATAAAGTCCTGGTACCAGCTATTTGTTGCTTTGGTGACCGTATTCGGTATTCAGTTTAAACTTAAGCGAAAATTGTGATATGATAGTACTAAATAATATGAACTGTATTAGAACTTGAAACTGAATAAATGACTAAAAAAAAAGACTTTAATTGTTTCTTTTTTTAGCAAATTCTTACGATTCAGGTAAAGCCCTAAACTTTTAAATTTGATGTGCTCTTCAAATAAAGATTTTAGCTATCATTTTAAATATAACCAGAAACCCTGTACTAAACAGCTTTACTAGTCCGACTAAATTAAAAAAAATAATTGTAATTTTATTTTGTAGGTAATTTCAGTTTTGGTAGCTGTACAAAATTCAAGTCACAAACCATAGTGGAATTCATAGAAAACGCTGTTGAACATTCCAGAAGCGGTCGATACCTATTCTTCCTACATAGAAGGCCTGTGATTGGTCCTATAAGAGTTCAGTTGTTGCACCCCTTCTCTAGGTTTAAGCAGGTTCAAAGTTTGCAACATATGTGCAGGTAGGTGTCGATTCTGTTTTGGGAATTTATGTGTCGTTATTTAACAGTGGCAAAACCAGATGTTCTAACCATCAAGAAACATAATTGATAAATTATATGATTCTATCGATTGTTGTTATTCTGCAATGGCTGAAATCTTTCGCGAATAATATCATTGGGTCTATGATGATGGCTTTTTAGTAGAGTGCTACTTATAATTAAATTTATTTTGCCTTGTGTGGGCACCTCGGGGTTACAAGCTGAAATTTTCACAGAATGAAGGTTTTATTATATTAATTCAAAATTCCAAGGTAATACATAATCAGAACGGGCAAAAGGGCAGTATGCCTAAAAATCGTGATTATTGTATGAACGTATAGAATATTAATTTATGAATGTTCTCATATAAAATTCATCTACATTTTTGTACGACTTATATTTTTTATCATTGCTTGAAATATGCAGAATGCATTGGCCCTTTCGGCAAAATAAATCTAAAAATTGAAGTATCTCTGTTCGAACCTGGGCAAAATCTGACTGAAATATACTCATTTTTGTATTCACCTCGCATTCTCTCCGAAATGAAGGCTAAAATCACTAGTGATAGTACTTCGTGGATCTGCCCTGGAACTACTGCAGACAATTCCCATCAGCCAACAAGGGAAATATGACATACTTGTAGCTGCCCTGGAGAGACGATTTGGAAACCAACACAGAAGACAACTGTATCAGGCACAAGTAAAGTCCCGACATCAGCCTGGTAAAACCTGCAAAAGTTTGAGGCGGACGTTAGACGTCTCATTCAATTGGCCTACCTGGGAGCAACGGAAGAATTTCAAGAGGAACTTGCTGCCCAATATTTCGTGGATGGTATCAGAGATCCAGAAACCCAGAAAATGCTACGTCTAGCCAAATTTGATAACAGCAGTGAAGCATTGGGTAGAGCCCTAGAAATCGAGGCGGCCTGTAACATATCCAACCCAAAAATCAGGGCTGTATCCATCCAGGGAGAAAAGCCGACAAACAACTGTGAATTAACTGAGATGGGCGAAATTTTGAAGAAATTAACGGAAGTTCTTCACGCCACGGGAAAATTCCGGGGGCCAATAGAAGATAGGCCACGTAACCGAAATACATCAAATCAGTGCTATCGATGTGGCAGGACTGGGCATTTTAAAAGAGACTACCGAGTGCAACTACGGTCTAGATCTCCATCCAGAGACGCTAGGGCCTCCAAGTGGAATCAGGAAAACTTCAATTAGTCAACATTGCGGGGCGGGTGTTGGCTAAAGAAAATAAAGCCCCCAGGATCGTCTCCATAAAAAGCCTAGGAAAAGCCACCGACACTCTAACTAGCTATGATCAACGGAAAAACCATAACAATTACTGTTGACACTGGTGCGGCGGTATCTTTGATAAGGTCCAACAGAATAAATAGAGGTAGAAGTTCTAGCCATATCAAAGAATGTAGTTTTACGTGCGGTTACCGGTGAGACAGCTGAAGTACTTGGGGAAATGGATATTGAACTTCTCCTGATGAATTAAACAATTTTTTCTGTAATATTGCACAACAACTCCAATAAAACATTAATCCCGCAATAGACCCTATCAGTTACTTACCAGCCAATAATTTTCCCAACTCCTTCTTCTTTTTGCCCACTGACTTAAGGAAATTGAAAACAACAATAAACAGTATTAGGAACAAAAGCTCATCTGGAGAAGATGGGATTTCCACTAAAATTTTCTTAAACTTGCCTGATACTGCCTTGTTGGCTTTGGTGGAAGCAATAAATTACTCCTGGACCATAGGTTCATTTTCGTCATGCTTGAAGTCCGCAAAGGTCATACCAATATATAAGGATGGATGTCCCAATAACCCTTCAAACTACAGACCTATCTCTCTTCTGTCGACTTTATCGAAGATAATTGAAAGGCTTGTCAAATACCGTGTTATGTCGTTCTTAACATCAAACAACATACTTAGCAGGGCTCAGTTTGGCTTCCAGCGGGGTATGGGCACGAATGATGCCATGTATAATTTCTTTCACCAGCTCTATTGTCAAATAAAGGAGGGTGGAGCTTCCGCTGCGGTTTTTTGTGACTTGTCGAAAGCTTTCGATTGCGTGAGTCATGAGGTTCTGCTTCGGAAGCTGCATTTTTATGGCTTCAGAGGCGTGACCTTGTCCTGGTTTTCCTCTTATTTTCGGGGCCGTTGTCAGAGGGTGTTTGTGGGTTCTAGCCACTCCAAGTATGGATCGGTTGCGTTGGGAGTTCCGCAGGGCTCGGTCCTGGGACCAATGCTGTTTCTGCTTTATGTAAACGACCTTGCTTCTCTTGATGTTCAGGGGAGATTTACTATTTTCGCTGATGACATGACGCTGCTCTGGCACGGCACTGATAACAAATCTTTGCACACGACTCTGTCGTGGGACCTTCACAGGGTGAGGGATTGGTTTGACGCCAACGTCTTGTCGATGAATTTCAAGAAGACCAGGCTGGTCTGTTTTGGTTGTGCCATGGAGGATGTGGCCATGACTGGCCCTGGAGGTACCTTGGTTGAGAACTATCCTGGTTGCAAGTTTCTCGGTTTATCAATGGAGAGTGGCCTTAAATATGAGGAACATATTACCAATCTTGCGAGCAGGATTTCGTCTGGTTGTTTTGCTGTCAGGGTGACTGTTCAGGAGCTTGGCCGAGGAGTTGGCAGGGCTGTATACTATGCCCTGATAGAATGGCGGCTTCGCTATGCCATAAGTTTTTGGGGAAATTCAAGCAATTACTTAATGCAAACGCTATTTGTTCTCCAAAAACGCGCATTGCGTTACATCTGTGGGGCCAAATATCGGGATTCATGCCGCTCCCTGTTCCCCAGAGAGAAAATACTTACAGTCACGTGCATGTATATTGAAGAAATTGCCTGCCTCATTTTTAAACATCGGCACAAATTTAATACGGAACATCCTAGGTACATTACACGTCAAAAGAACAATCTGAATCTTCCCATCCCTACATCCACTCTTACACAAAAATCAGTTTTTTATGAACGTATTAAAATATTTAATCACCTTCCACAAAACATCAAAGGGGCGACAACGGTGAGAGTGTTTAAACATCTTTTGAGGGGGTTCTTGGTTGACCGAGCGTCATAGAAATAGAACTCCTAGAAGGCTGATAGAGTGAGAAGTCCCTCACGGAGAAAGGGAGAAAACAATAGGGGTTGGGTGATAATACGCTTGCGCGGGCATGTAAATAAGGACCTATATTTACTTGCTTACATGCAGTTTATATAACAACACCGTTGCCAAACTAGGAGAAATTTACCGTTTTATGTGTATTTTAATTAGATGACTACTGAAAAACGTAGGAAGTAAACCCCGAAACGGAATTTTTTTAAATCTGTTTCATATTATAAATTTACCCTAATATTTTCGAAGTATATGTTGCTAAGATTTTTGATTATGTTAATAATTTTTGTGTTACGTTAAAACCTAGTACTTTACATGTCTTATACTTGGCAACGTTGCGAGATTGCAAGGACGTGGACCCGATCGGACGCCATCATGAATTCTTGTTTTCTTTGCTTTTCGACTTTCGTTGTTCAGTTTTGTAAAGAGTTCTTGTGTTTTTTATTATTGCCGTGTGTTTGATAGTACTATAATTCGTTTTCGGTGTTATTTGTGAAAAATGCCTTCAATTTAATACTCAACATGCCCTTATACAGACAGGCACGCGCAAAAGCTACGAAACTCAGCGTTTCTGTCTTACACATGGATATTTTGTCTATCTTCCTTCGTGAGTAGATCTGCTTATATACTCTTATATATTAGCCTTCTAGGAGTCCTATTTCTATGCCGAGCGTATTATGCACTCTCTGAATTTTACAGCGATGTATTTTAGTGATGTTGTAATATTATGTAAAAAGGATTATGTCCCAGATAAATCCACACCAGATGCGAAACCTCCCGCCTAACGCATGAAACAAGAATTCGTTTAAAGCTCCGCCTCCTTGGAATGGCCAGCCATCCCAAGAAATAGTCAGGGCAAGCTCTAGTGTAATTCTAAACGCGAGCCACGCGAGTTTTTTGGTTTAGTCCGAGAGCGTTACGAAAAATAATTAATCTTTATTTTATTTTTGTTAAAATGCCTGGTTATAAGTGCCTTTATTTGAATTGTTCTACTAGAAGCGGTGGCGAAAAATCATTATTTAAATTACCCCGCGATCCTGAAAGGTATGTATCAATGTTGTTTAATGCACATTCCAGCACACTTATTTCCAAAATTATTGCATATTCTAAAATCGAATGAGCACGAAATTCAATTAAATCTAAAAACTGGCAGATACAATGTTATAGTTAAATCTTTTTTAAATCCAACTAATGTTATACAGTGTCCGCCAGAATATTGGCCACGTATGGGAAATTCTTCTATTATTATGATATCGGGACTTGTGTTTTAACCAATCAATTCTGCATGTCTGACAATCTAAAAATGCATTTTAACATTGAAAATGTTTCTGGTTTCCTAGTATAGGGCCTCAAATCGTCAAAAACAAAACATACATTTGCCACATTCATGACGTCATACGCGTGATAGATCGTGTTAGTTTGTTTATTTAAACCTAAATTTGATTATAACGTATCGGAATCGGTTCAAATGACTAAACTAAAGTGGAACTAACTGAAACTAACCGAAAGTTTATTGAACGACTAACCAAAACCAACCAAAAGCACCAAAACGGGCTAAATCGTAATGAAACAGGTTACAAAAATGAAAGTAAGTTAAAACTAATCAAAACGAACCGAATTTTGGCGACTAACCAAAACTAACCAGAAACATTAAATTTGATTATAACGTGTCGGAACCGGTTCAAATAACTGAAATAAATTGGAACCAACCGAAAGTTGATTGGACCACAAACCAAAACTAACCATAAGCGCCAAAATGGATCCTATAGGATCAGGTTACAAAAATTTAAGTAAGTTAATATTAACCAAAACGAACCGAAATTTGGCGACTAACGAAAACAAACCCCAAACATTGAATTTGGTTATAACGTATTGGAACCGGTTCAAATAACTAAAATAAATTGGAACTAATCGAAAGTTGGTTGGACCGCTAATCAAAACTAAGCGCTAAAATGGACTAAAACCTATAATTTGAAACTAACTGAAAGTAACCGAAAGTTGATTGAAAGACTAACCAAAACTAGCCAAAGGTAACTAAAAGCACCAAAACGGGCTAAAACTTATCAGAACAGATTACAAATGTTAAGTTAAAACTAACCTAAATTAACCGAATTTTGGCGACTAACCGAAACTAACCAAACACATTAAAATTGCTTATAACTTGCCGGAACCGGTTCAAATGACTAAAATATATTAAAACTAATTGAACTTTACCGAAAGTTGATTGAACGACTAACTAATTAAAAGTAACCAAAAGCACCAAAACGGGCTAAAACGCATCGAAATAGATTAAAAATATTGAAGTAAGTTCAAACTAACCCAAATTAACCGAATTTTGATGACTAACCAAAACTAACCAAAAACATTAAAAATGCTTATAACGCCTCGGTACCGGTTCAAATAAATTAGAACTAACTGAATTTTACCTAAAGTTGATGGAACGACTAACCAAAACTAACCAAAAGTAAGTAAAATCGTCAAATCGGGCTAAAACGTATCGAAATAGATTAAAAATGTTAAAACTAACCCAAATTAACCGAATTTTGTTGACTAAGTAAAAATAACCAAAAACACTAAAATGTTTTATAACGTATCGGAATTGGTTAAAATGATTAAAATAAATTAAAACTAACTGAAATTAACTGACAGTTGATTGAACGACTGACCAAGACTAACCAAAAGCACCAGAAAGAGCTAAATCATATCGGAACATATTAAAAGTATTAAGGTAAGTGCAAAGTAACTCTAATTAACCGAATTTTGGCGACTAACTAAAATTATCCAAACCATTAAAATTGGTTATGACGTATCGGATCCGGTTCAAATGACTGAAATAAATTAAAACTAACTAAAATTAACCGAAAACTGATTGAATGACTAACCAAACTAATCAAAAGTAACCATAAACACCAGAAAGGGCTAAAACGTATCGGACGTGATCAAAGGTATTAAAATAAGTAACTAACCCAAATTAACCGAATTTTGGCGACTAACTAAAATTAACCAAAAACGTTTAAATTGGTTATAACGTATCGGAACCTGTTCAATAAACTAAAATACATGGGAACTGGCTGAAAGTAACCGAATGTTGATTGAATTACTAACCAAAAGTAACTAAAAGCAACAAAACGGGTTAAAATGTATCGAAATAAATTAAAACTATGGAAGTAAGTTAAAACTAATACAAATTAACCGAATATTGGCGACTAACCAAAAACACTAAAATTGAGTTTAACGTATCGGAACTGGTTCAAATGACTAAAATAAATTAGAACTAACTGAAAAATTAGCATTTTTTTGGTGCTTTTGGTTTCTTTTGGTTAGTTTTGGTTAGTCGTTTAGCCAACTTTCGGTTAATTTCAGTTAGTTTTAGTCATTTGAACCGGCTCCTATACGAAAATGAGCATTTTTTTGGTGCTTTTAGTTTTTTTTGGTTAGTTTTCAATTCAATCAACTTTCGGTTACTTTCAGTTAGTTCCAATTTATGTTCGTCATTTAAACCGGTTGCGATACGTTATTACCAGGTTAAATGTTTTTGGTCAATTTAAGTTAGTCGCCAGACTTCGATTAAATTCAACTTACTTTAATATTTTTAATCTGTGACGATTGATTTGTATAAGAGTGGATAAGCAATAAATAGACCAAACATGGCAAATTTACGACCGCGAAATGTAAACAAAGAGATTTCTATTTGGACTTGCGCATTAGAAAATTAGTAGGTGCTAATTGTTGCACCGTGAAGGTAAATAGGCAGGCCCGGACTTCGAAAGTGATTATTTCACCAAATATTCGGTAGAGGAGTCTTGCCGATTGTGAAATGGGCCCCAGTTAGCATAGTGAAACAAACAATAAGGTATTAATAAGTAATACTTATAATAATTAGACTTACTTGAAATAGGAAATCTCGGGTATTTTGCCTCGAATCGAACTCGAATTATTAACTCAAAACGCCGCGCCGTCAAAACGAAAACGCGTCAAAGACAAAAGCCAAGTTCGATCCTGACCGACGCCTGCTGAGACGGCAAGTGTTTTAGTGCGCATGACAAAACGGTATCTTCTTTGTTTATGTTTTTCCATTTTGCGTCGATTTTGTCATGCGCAGAAACCTGTTTTTTCGCCCATAGGTTGCCACTTTTGAATAGTGCGACAGGCGGCTATTGCTTATCCACTCCTATACAAATCAATGGTGACGATACGTTTTAGCCCTTTTTGGTACTTTTGGGTTAGTTTTGGTTAGTCGTTCAATCAATTTTTGGTTGATTTCAGCTAGTTTTAAATTATTTTAGTCATTTGAACCAGTTCCAATACGTTATAACCAATTTTATTGTTTTTGGTTAGTTTAGGTTAGTCGCCAATATTCGGTTAATTTGGGTTAGTTTTAACTTACTATAATATTTTGAATCTGTTCCGATACATTTTAGCCCGTTTTGGTGCTTTTATTTGCTTTTGGTTAGTTTTGATTAGTTATTTAATCAACTTTCGGTTACTTTTAGCTAGTTTCCAATTTATTTTAGTCGTTTGAATCAGTTCTGATATGTCTTAATCAAATTTAATGTTTTTGGTTAGTTTTGGTTAGTCCTTAAAATTTGGCTCGTTTTGGTTAGTTTTAACTTATTTTAATGTTTCCAAACCTGTTCCGATACGTTTTAGCCCGTTTTGGTGCTTTTGGTTAGTCGTTCAATCAACTTTCGGTTAGTTTTAGTTAGTTCCAACTTATTTTAGTCATTTTAACCGATTCCGATACCTTATGATCAAATTTAAGTTTAAATAAACGAACTAACACGATCTCTCACGCGTATGGCGTCATGTGGCAAATGTAGCATGTACTTTTTCACTATTTGAGGCTCTATATTAGGATAACAGAAACATTTTCAATGTTAAAATAACCTTAAATCGGCATACCTTAAAGCGTATTAAGAGATTTTCTATAAAAAAGTCACAGCAGCCATAATAACACAAGATTTCCATGATCGCATGTTGGGAAAAAAGAAAGTGAATGGCTATTGAAAATTTTAATTTTTCCCGAACCAGTCCACCAACAAAACACGTTTTCATTTAATTGGTGCAGACCAACTATTTTAATTTTGAAGAACAATTCTATAATCATACCCAGATTATTTGGTGCAGGTCGCGTATAACCGCCTCGTCAAGGTTAAAGTTGGCTGGCGAGGAATTTGCCGATCTTTTGCATCTGGTGTGGATTTATCTGGGATTATGTCTTGAATGGAATGTATGCGTTTTTTTTCTCTTTTTTTTTTGACTCTTTATGTCCGCTTTGTCTTTTCTGTTGACATGTTTATGTAATGATTAGTATAGGTTTTTATTTTGTTTGTTTTAGGTATTATTACTTTTAAGTAGGCTTTGTTTATAACAATTATTTTGTTCACAACAATAAAGCATATTTAGACTTTGACTTTGACTTCAACTTGGAAGAATTAAATTACATCACACAGTGTTAGTAGCCGACATAGAAGACGAATTTATTTTGGGGATGGATCTCATTGGCCAAGATGGATTCTCTTTTGACCATAGAGAAAGCAAAAAGGAGAGAGTCGCAAATCTCATGTTACAATTTAGGTAACTTGTATGTGGCGCCCTCGGTGGCTACAGGAAAAAACACAGTATGGAAGGGATGCTTGAATCGGATATTTGAATGGAAATTGGTATTTTCCATCGCCCTCTGTATATTCTTAACTTGAGGGTTAGCGTTTGAACGGCTGAACGCTAACTTTCAAGTTAAGAATCTACAGGGGGCAATGGTATTTTCATTAGAACTTGGAGTCTGTTTTCTCAATGATTCCCTCAACTATTTTTCCTTATTATTTATTCTCTGCACAGAGATAAATTAAAATAAAATGTTAAAATTTATTTTGATTTTTTACACATAGCTGCTTTTTAAACGAATAAACCTACATCAAATACACATTTTTCTGACTGAAACATAACATTATGATATTTTAAACACATAGTTAATTGAAGAAAAACTATATATAACGAATCTCAATAGCAAATACATATTTTTTAAACGAACAACCTACATGAAATACACATTTTTCAAACTGAAACATAACATTATTATATTTTAAACACGTAGGTATTTCGAACAAAAACTAAACGATCAAAATATACAATAAAACAAAATATCTTGGTTACAAATGAAATAACTGTGTAAATAGAAAAATAATGAACAAAAATTTAAAATAGGTACCACTGTGTCCCCTGCTCTGCACCAGGCTCAGGGGGCAGTACAGGTATAAATCAAACTTAATTTTATAGGGATTCGATTTAATCACTGTAACGACGCGACGTAGGTATGCATGCTCCGAGTTATTATCAAAAAAAATTGGTCTCGCTTCTTCAATTAAAGGTCGTTTTAACAGACTTGAGACAACTTTCAAAACAAAACGTCAGGTTATGTCAGAGACAATGTCTCTGGTTATGTTATATTTTTTCGATATGTTAGAAAACGTTCTAGAACATCAAAGTTCATATTAGCTTGATTCTAAGATACTGTCTTTGTTCCTTTTGTAATAATCCCTCACAAATGACAGAGAGGACTATAAAACGTGAGTGTCTTCTTATAAATATGATTAGTTCGCCTAAAAGCCACGATACGCTATGCGCTACAGAAACAATATACCTGCGCGTATCAAGCTTTCTGAGAGTCATCTTTTTTTCTTTGTCTATGCTTTTGACTGCAAGCTTAATCTTCTGAAGTTTGGCACCGAAGAGTTCATCCTTACCAAAACAGACGAGGGCACACCGACTAAAGTATTGGCGGCACGTACTGTCAGAATAAGCGGAAATACCGAGCAGATAATTTTTGGGAAATTGGAAAAGGATTTTGGAGGCTGCATCGGACTTATCCAACACCTCGTAGGCAAAGCACTAGTCAAAATCGACGGCGAAATGCCAATAAGGTTAGCAAATATTTCATCCAATTCCATCAAAATCAGATGAGATAGCCACTTGCGAGCCGGTGCAATGGGTAACCAGTTGCGAAACGCAGTCAAAAGTAACACCCTCAACATCACCTAAGGAAGTCCTAGAACATTTCCAGAAGTCGTGGCATCATCTTTCTTCCGAAGAACCGAAGAGAACTACAAAATTTATCAAAGAGCAGAGTACAGCCTTTGAAAGGAAAAATGGCAATAGTGGAAAAACGAACATCATAAAATCGACACTGGAAGTGCTCATCCCATACGGCAGCATCCTCGCAGGCTACCAGCAGCAAGAGGTTACCACATTAGTCAACAAAATGCTTGACGATGGAATTATGGTCGTCTCCTGTTGTCTTAGTCACCAAGAAGGATGGGACTACCAGATTCTGCGTGGACTATAGGAAGCTCAATGACGTCAGCAGGAAAGACAGCTATCCATTTCCCAGAATTGATGACACGTTGACGACACTAGCAGGTTCTCATTGGTTCTCAACACTCGATTTAAAAGCGGCTACTGGCAAGTAGGCATCGACGAACAAGATAAGGAAAAGACTGATTTTTCTACCGGAAGTGGTTTATATCAGTTTAAAGTTATACCCTTCGGACTATGCAATACCCCCGCTACTTTTGAGCGTCTTATGGAAGTTGTTCTACGTGACCTCACTTGGACGACATGCCTGGTCTATCTTGATGATATAATGGCAATGGGAAAAACCTTCTAAGAGCACCTACAAAACCTGCATGAAGTTTTTACTAGAATCAAGGATGCTCAGCTCTTACTGAATCCAAAGAAATGTTTACTTTTCCAACAAAAAGTCGAATTTCAGGCATGTCGTGTCATCAGGAGGAATCCAAATTGACCAACGGAAGATTACAGCAATCAAGGACTGGCCTCGTCCTCGCGACAAACATGAACTGCGGAGCTTCCTTGGACTATGTACGTATTTGCAAATATAGCTGCACCTCTACATAAGCTCACTGAAGAACGAGCAAATTACAACTGGGATCATAACTGTGATTCTGCGTTCAGGAAATTAAAAGCGGCTCTATGTTCTAGCCCAATATTGGGATATCCGGAACAAAAGGGTAAATTTGTATTGGACAGAGACGCAAGCAACACCGGCATCGGAGCAGTTTTATCGCAAGTGCAAGCAGGAGAAGAACGAGTTATCGAATACTACAGTCGAACACTTTCGAAACCTGAACGTAACTACTGTGTAACCCGAAAATAGCTTTTGGCAATAGTACGGTCTGTTGAGCATTTCCGTCAATATCTATATGGGCAAGAAGAATTTCTGATAAGGACTGATCATGCAGCACTTAAATGGCTTTTGGATATGAAGCCTGAAGGACAGGTAGCCAGATGGCTTGAAAAGTTACAACAATATAACTTTAAGGTTAAGCACAGGACAGGGAGATTGCATAATAATGTAGATGCTTTATCCAGAAGGCCATGCGAGGATAATTGTAAGCATTGCCAAAGAATAGATCAACGAGAAGGAATTACTCCCATTAGGCAAATGAAATTTGAGGTTGATCAGCAGTGGACCACAGAGCAACTTAAAAAGGATCAGCTTGAGCATAGTGAAATAGCACTATTGCTAAAAGCTAAAGAAAAACATCAACCAGGACCAAGCTGGAGAGAGATTTCTACTAAAGAAATTGCTTTTAAAACTCTGTGGGCGTAGTGGGACTCCCTAGTGGTGGAAAATGGACTTCTTAAACGAACCTGGGAAAGCGCCGATGGAAAAGTAGTGAAGACACAGTTAGTGGTACCAAGGGGGAAGATATCGGAAGTTATGGAAGAAGTTCATAATGGAAAGTCTGGTGCTCATCTCGCAGTGAACAAAACGATTGACAAGATCCGCAACAGATTTTACTGGGTCAGCTACTGCCAGGATGTGAAATCGTGATGTCCGCAGTGCTCAACCTGTGCCGCAAGTCAAGGACCCAAAACAAGATCTAGGAGCAAAATGAAACAGTATAATGTGGGCCTACTGTTTGAACGTATCGCCATTGACGTAGCTGGCCCTTTTCCAGAAACAAATAATGGTAACCAGTCCATTTTAGTGGCAATTGACTAGTTCAGTAAATGGCCTGAAGTATTTGCGATCCCCAATCAAGAACCTGTTACCATAGCAGAGGTCCTTGTGAACAACCTATTCAGCAGATTAGGTGTTCCGTTAAAGCTGCACTCAGATCAAGGACGCAACTTCGAATCCAAGGTTTTCCAGAAAGTCTGTGAGTTACCCAACATCCATAAAACACGGACTACCGCCTTACATCCACAATCAGACGGCATGGTTGAGAGGTTTAACAAGACCATTGAAGAACATTTGTCAAAGGTCGTAGATGAACATCAGAAGGATTGGGACCAGCACATACCACTATTTTTGATGGCCTATAGATCAGCAGTTCACGACACGACAGGACTAACACCAGCCATGGTTTTATTTGGAAGAGAACTCCGTTACCCTGTGAGCTATTTGGAACGCCAGACAACCAGGATATGGAAAGACTACGCGGACTCCCTTAGGAAAAAGTTACTATACATCCATGAATTAGTCAGAGAAAACACGGAGAAAGCCAGTGACCGAATGAAGACACGATATGATCTCCAAGCTAATTCTATGGGATTTCAGATGAACGATAAAGTCTGATTATATAATCCGCAGAGGAGAAAGGTAGATCTCCCAAGCTAACGCCAGTATGGGAAGGGCCCTATACAGTCATCAAAATAATTAATGACCTAGTGTATAGACTTGAACGTAGCTCCAGAAGCAAACTGAAAGTTGTCCACCTCGACAGGCTAAAAGCATATCACGGACATGAAGTAGCTGATCGGGACGATCAGGCTTAAGAGGGAGGCAATGTTACGGCTAGCAACCATCCGAATCTTTTGGGCTACCCTATAGAACTAGCTGCCTTGCCGCGTCTATGTATGAGTCATCGCCGCGCCGGCCGCGAAGATTCAGGAACGCTGGAATTATCTCGATGCCCTGGTCGAGAATCATATAGAGTGGCCTCGCTTCTTCCCGAGTATTCGTCATGGATGTGAGATTGTACACTGTGGGCAAAATTAAATTGGAACCCTCTTTAATGCTTAATAACTTTTTTATTTTCAAAGAATTTTTTATCATTTTTGGATATGTTATGGCCTAAGGTATTGGGATTAAAAAGAATTTTGCAAAGACGATCTACTTCAGTGGCGTGCAGAAAAGCGAGTATTTTTTAAAACCAATGTATTTCAGGTCGTTGCGAAAATCGGCCAAATGAAATAAAGATGTAAAAATGGGCAAAAAAGATTTGAAAGGGTTCGGAATATTGACCATTAAAAAACTAAGTCAATACAAACAAAATTAAAATTGATACTTTAATTTTGATAAAACCATGACTTGTAGGCCAAGTTAAATTGGATCATTTTTTAATGCTTAACGACCTTTTATTTTCAAAGGATTTTTTATCATTTTTGGATATGTTATGGCCTAAGGTATTGGGATTAAAAAGAACTTTGCAAAGACGGTCTACTTCAGTGGCGCACAGAAAATGGGGTATTTTTCAAAACCAATGTATTTCAGGCCGTTGCAAAAATCGGCCAAATGAAATAAAGATGTAGTAATGGGCAAAAAAGATTTGAAAGGGTTCGGAATATTGACCATTATAAAACTAGGTCAATAGAAACAAAAATAAAAAGTAATACTTTAATTTTGGAAAAATCATGTCTTGTGGGCCTAGTTAAATTGGATCTTTTTTAATGCTTAATGACCTTTTATTTTCAAAGGATTTTTTATAATTTTTGGATGTCATGGCCTAAAATATTAGATTCAAAAAGAAATTTGTAAAGCGGGTCTACTTGAGTGGCATACATTAAAATTAAATGTTTTTTAATTTTAAAAATTTTAAGTAGATTCAAAATTTCTGTACGCCAATGAAGTAGACCCGCTTTGCAAAGTTCTCTTTGATTCTAATGTTTTAGACCATAACATATCCAAAAATGATAAAAAAATCCTTTGCAAATAAATTCACTAAGCATTAAAAAAGGATCCAATTTAATTTGGCCCATGAGACATGGCTTTACCAAAATTAAAGTATAAATTTTAATTTTGTTTGTAGTGACCTGGTTTTTTAAAGAACAATATTCCGAACCGCTTTTTTGCCAATTTTTACATCTTTATTTCATTTGGCCAATTTTTGCAACGACCTGAAATACATTAGTTTGGAAAATACCCACTTTTCTGTAAGCCACTGAAGTAGAGCCTCTTTGCAAAGTTCATTTTAATCCTAATACCTTAGACCATACCATATCCAAAAATGATAAAAAAAAGCCTCTGAAAATAAGAAAGTAAGCAAGCAAATTAAATTGGATCCTTTTTTTAATGCTTAGTGACTTTATATTTGCAATGGATTTTTTATCATTTTTGGATATGTTATGGCCTAAGACATTAGAATCAAAGCAAACTTTGCAAAGCGGGTCTACTTCATTAGCGTACAGAAATTTCGAATCTACTTAAAATTTTTTAAATAAAAAAAAATAATTTTAAATTTTAATGTACGCCACTGAAGTAGACCCGCTTTACAAATTTCTTTTTGACTCTAATATCTTCGGCCATGACATACCAAAAAATGATAAAAAATCCTTTGAAAATAAAAGGTCATTAAGCATTAAAAAAGATCCAATTTAACTTGGCCAACAAGACAGGGTTTTATCAAAATTAAAGCATCAATTTTAATTTTGCTTGTATTGACGTGGTCTTTTAATGGTCAATATTCCGAACCCTTTCAAACCCTTTTTGCCCATTTTTTACATCTTTATTTCATTTGGCCGATTTTTGCAACGACCTGAAAAACATTGGTTTTGAAAAATACTCTCTTTTCTGTACGCCACTGAAGTAGATCGTCTTTGCACAGTTCTTTTTAATCCCAATACCTTAGGCCATAACATATCCAAAAATGATAAATAAAAAAGTTATTAAGCATTAAAGAGGGTTCCAATTTAATTTTGAATTGAATTAGGTAATTATTGAGTGTTCAATAATTGTAAAGAGCAATTAGTTGTAAAGTGAGTAGTTTAGTGTGTTTAATTGTATACAGTGGTAGAGAATAAAGAGAGTATTAAATAGTAAAAGTTGTAATGGCGTTCAGAACCCACGGGAAAAACGTAACATTATTATAAATTTTTTTTTACATTTTGAGTTTTTCGATACTGAATAAAAACTATTCCTCTTTTTAGTATATTTTTGCTTAGAACACAGACAAAAAGGTTTGGAAGAATTTCTTAATGTATTACGAAGGAGTAGACTAAAAATTGCAAATATAATGGGAAATAAATATAGATATTTGTTTTATTTTTGAAAAAAAAACTAAATTGTTAGCATACATATTTTGGATGTGTATTTTGTAAATATATAAAAGTGAGCATTATATTTTAAGATTATTTAGGGTTAGATAAATAATAATATTTATTAGACCATATTCTTGTATCTATAAATACCAGAAATGTATTTTAGTTTGAAATAAAGATTTTATTAAAAAAAATAGCAGACATCAAGTATATGATTATTTGTAAAAAAAAAAAAAAAAGTTTTATTTTTTTTTTTTTTTTTCCTTGGCAGCATATAGGAAAAATACATCTCAATATAACCGAAAATGTCTTCATTGACTTTATTTTTACTTTAATTTAATTAGCTGTATATACAATGACATATTAGTATTCTAACACCGTAATGTTTAAAAGCGTTTATTGTATTGTACAATAGGCGAGAGAGAGAGAGGGAGCTATGGAGAAAAGAGAGATGCGAGATTACTCGAGCAGCGCGAGAATGGACCGTCGCGGCTAAAAGAAAATTCCCTTTTTTACATTTAATTCTATTTTTCCATTACAATTCGGGAAAAAAATATTCTTGCCCCTATGTATTCTAGATACATGGGGCAAACTTTTTGCAAGAATGCGAGGTGAATATAAAAATGAGTATATTTCAATCAGATTTTGCCCAGGTTCGAACGGAGATATTTCAATTTTTAGATTTATTTTGCCATATTGCCAATGTATTCTGCATATTTCAAGCTGTGATCAAAATTATAATTCGTACAAAAATGTATATGAATTTTATATGAAAACATTCATAAATTAATGTTCTATACGTTCATACAAGTATCTCGATTTTTAGTTATACTGCCCTTTTTCCCGTTCCGATTTTGTATTACCTTGGGATCTTAGATTAATATAATAAAACCTTTATTCTGTGCATGTTTCGGCTTGTAACCCTGAAGCGCCCACAAAAATCATTTTTAGAAGGCTTTTACTGCGTTGGACATTCTAATGTTTGGAAAAATATGTCCACTACTAACCAAAACAGATGATAGTGGGTTGAATAAAGAGTCGCGTTTGAAAAAACTGTACTAAGAGCGAAAAAAAAAAGACATATAGCAAACACAGCGACGGATTGTACCATAGGAAAACCGTGAAATTTTGGAGTTAAAATACGTGTTTTAAGAATATTTTTTTAGATAATTGGAATCACAACTTATAATTGTTGTAGTGCTTCGTCAAGAGATAGATTACACTTATCAGGGAAAGATTGATAGGGTTTCACCCCATAGTTCGACAGAAAATAAAGCTGGAATCTGGGCGCTCACATTAAACCAATCATCGTTATATAAAGGAGTAACAGCGGTCATAATAACGAACGACTGAATGTCCTGATAAATTCGGATTTTAGTCAAATCATCATTATTACTGACAGTAGCGCGTCTTAAATTAAATAAAAACTGTGATGATTAGAATATTAAATATGTTTTGTGTCGGCAAATATAACTGCTAGACAGTTTGGTTTGTTGATTCTAAAGTTCAGATGCCTAATTCGTGAAAAATAAATCTGCATTAAGTTTGTAATTTCTATAACATATCTGTTTTCTTTACGATGCAGCATCCCTATTACTATTTAATTAAACCTAACGTTCCAGATTCGTAATTCATAAAAACGTACGGCGAGATCTCATTCCCGAACTACCGCTACCGCGGCGCATGATCGACTATCTCAACACGCCACACTACTACTCTGAACGTTTTGTAGACTTGCCAGAAATAACCGAAAACCGCCCACCCTCTTCCGGGGAGAATACTTTGAGCCGCAGCTTCGTTGAACCTCCATCCGGCAATGTAAGTAACATAAGATCGGTTGCCCATTTTATTAATTATCTTATTTTTATTACTAATGACTATGTTCAATAACGTAAAAATCATTCGTCCACGAGGTCATCTGAGAATCTCCAATCTGTACAAACCAAAAATATTATACACTTTTTCGCCGTTTCACCGGGGTAGGAGGAACTGATTATTCAGAATAATGGAGACAGTTCTAGTGTAATAATATCGTTTGGACACAGTTATAATTTTAAATGGGATCGTGGACTAACATCCTAATTCTTTATTTTAATAGGCAAAAGAAGTATTTGCATTTAAATGCAAAATGAATATTATGAGATGAACTGTTTGCCTAATGCAGTTACCTGTACAATGAATTGGCAATTAAGCGTTTTTTAATTGAATTAAGTTGAATAAGTAAAGTTATTTTAGGTTGTTAGCGGTACTACTCCTATCGTCAACGAGCCCGAGGCTACCTGAGAAAACCGCCATGCACCTATCTACAACCGAAACCAGCCCCACATTGTACCTGTCAACGAATATATCTTGTTTAGGCATAGTCACCAAGGCACCATTGCCAATAGCAATAGACAATCTTGAACAATTTTTTCTTATTTCTTGCCTAAGGAGTATTAGTTTGTTGCAATTTCCTACTTTAAAATTGCCTTTTTGTTTAGTGAAGCGAAAGTTCCGTCACATCTTGATAAGCCTTTTCATAGTTTCAGAGTGTTATTTGATTTGTAACAGTTGTGCAGTTGCATTTACGTAATAAAATCCAACAATGATCCCTCATTACTATTAAATAAGTTTAAAATAATAGGACTTTTTTGTCAGTTTTACGCTCGTTAACTGTCAGAACTATGTAGGAAACGCTTGCGGATTATCGAACTGCCGTTACTTACGTAAATTTCTTTTTAAAATTTTATATGAAACTTCTGATTCCATAAAAGGATTGTAATAATAAGCGAAAAATGCAAACACTCATATTAAACCAACTCGCACTAAACTCGCATAACCATTTTCCCGATCAAGGGAACTAAACGGTTTTTATTTCCAAGAAAACTTTGTTAAGGTAGTTTCTATACGCACCTCTAAAAAGCTTTAAAATGTCTACAACTTGGTATGTGCTCTAATTTGTAGTTTGAAAATTGAGATACATGAGATTGGGTAGTTTTAAATGACCCACACTCACTTTTCCACTATTAAACCATTTAAGAAACAACGAATTTTGAAAATACATGTATTATTAAAACTGTAGCAGGCCTCAAAAATTCTTAAACATCGTTTTGACGTCAGTTCAATTTTAAAAACGTAGTTTTCAACTACACACACCGGCATAATTAAGGGAACGGGCAAAATTTGCACTAAGTTTGACTTTAATTTTCTCTTGAACCCTTCACTCGATTTTGACTTTTTTTTTGTTAAATTGTAGTCTGGTTCTTTAAGAATACGTTAGAGGTATTGCTGATTTTAAACAATTGGTTCTAATGTCATATACAGGGCTAAAAAGAAAGTAATGTTTTTTTGTAAATTTTTGGGACACTGTAGAGTGAACGAATGAAATTCGATATCATTGGATAATGTCAAATTAAAGATTCATCCTTTCTAAACATTTTCTTTTTTTATTCACTCTAATACCTCGAATATTAAGGATACTACAGGGTTTTGTTAAAAATAGTACTTTTATGGGTCATTGAATTTCCCTTCTTTCTTCTTTGTAGAGTGAACGAATGAAATTCGATAGCATTCGATAATGCCAAATTAAAGATTGAACCTTTCTGAGTATTTTCTTTTTCATTTTCTCTGATACCTCGAATATTAAAGATGATATAGGGATTTGTTAAAAATAGTACATTGGCCTACTTTTTAAGGGTCAAAATGAATTTTCGTTATTCTTTGATATGCTATAGAGACCATTATATCTAAAATTTTATGGCATTAAGTTTAATTTCTGACAGTTTTACCGTTACCTATACAGGGATAAATAAAAGTCCCTTCCATGTTTTCCGTTTTGTGAAATGTTATTTTCGAATGCCTTCCTTCACACTTGATCCAGGCTTAGGACTGGTCCAATTTGTGCTTTAGTGCATAAATTTGGAGCGTGTTTAAAGGCTAACGGGCCAAACGAAAAACAACAACAATAATTAACGAACAATAACGATTTAAAACATCAACAATATCAATAATTAGTGTTGATGCATTTTCACTTTGATAGCTATTCCTATGAGCCTTCTGTTGATACATATTTCGTTTTTTATTTATTGATGTACTGTTCGACACCTGTTTTGCAGGTATAATCTTTTGCCACCATTTCTTAATACAGTTTTGTTTATGTCATCGAGTTTTGTCAAAGTTAGGCAAAAGTCAGATTCAAAATTTGGATTGCTAAAACTCCAACATGAGTGATATGACTCCTACTGATGTAGCTAGGGCCGTAGCGTTAATTGAAGATGGCAGATGTTGCTGATGTGTTAGAAAAATCAAAATCCCGATATACCGTAAGGTCAGACATTGGAGGCAAACTGGGGAGTATAAAAGGAAACCATGCCAAGGCAGAAAACGGAATAGCTACGGGTAGAGATGACCGATTTGTAGCCTTACAAACCCAACGAAACAGGCGTAGAACAGTGCCACAATTAAGAAACGAGCTGGAGGAAGTACGTGGAAGAAGAACAAGTGATCGGATCATTAGTAGAAGACTCAAAGAAGTTGGTTTGAAGGCTTATAGAACGAAGAAAGCTCCACAACTTCAGCGAGGTCACCGGGTTGCGAGACTACACTTTGCTAGGGAGCATGAAAATTGGGAAAATGGCCAGTGGGCAAATGTTCTTTTTACGGATGAGAGCCGCTTTTGCGTTAATTTCGATGGCAGGGAGAGACTATAGCGCCGCGCCGCCGAGGAAAAGCAAATGAACAGTTTAATTTTACTCCTACTGTTTCCTTCGGTGGAGGTTCGGTAATGGTCTGGGGTAGGATATGTTTAGGAGCCCGAACAGAGTTGGTTGTTATTAATTGCGCTTTAAATGCACATGGATATATCCAAGATATCCTACAATAGCATGTCCTACATTCGCCCCCAAATCGGAGACAATTTTTTTGCTAATGCACGACAATGCCCGCCCTCATGTGGCCCGTTGTGTCTCCGACTTTCTAAATGTTGTCGAAATAAGGGATTGGCCAGCATGGTCTCCAGACCTTAATCCCATCGAACATGTCTGGGACATGTTAGGACGGCGATTAAGATCCAGGATTCCCGCAGTCCAAAATTCCGAATAAGCAGCAGCAGCTCTTGTTGAGATCTGGCATAATCTGCCTCAAAAGTTAATTGATAATGTTATTATGAGTATGGAAAGACGGATGACTGCTGTCATAAGGGCGCGTGGAGGTCACACGCGTTATTAAAACACTAATGTTTGTTATTGTTCGTTAATTTATTTTTGTCGTTTTTCGTTTGGGTTATAAACCGTTGGCCTATAAACAGGCTCCAAATTATGCACTAGAGCACAAATTGGACCAGTCCTAAGCCCGGATCAAGTGTGAAGGATGGTTTTCGAAAATAACATTTCACAAAATGGAAAACATGGAAGGGACTTTTATTTATTCCTGTATAGGTAACGGTAACACTGTCAGGAATGTAAACTTAACGCCATAAAAATTTTAGATTTAAGGATCTCTATAACATATCAAAGATTAACGAAAATTCATTGGCCCATAAAAAGTAGGCCAATGCACTATTTTTAACAAAACCCTGTATCATCTTTAATATTCGAGGTATCCGAAAGAATAAAAAAGGAAATACTCAGAAAGGATCAACCTTTAATTTGGCATTACCGAATGATATCGAATTTCATTCGTTCACCCTACAAAGATTAAGGGAAATTCATCGACCCATAAAAAGTACTATTTTTAACAAAACCCTGTAGCATCCTTAATATTCTAGGTATCGGAGTGAATAAAAAAAGAAAATGTTCAGAAAGGATCAATCTTTAATTTGGCATTATCTAATGATATCGAGTTTCATTCGTTCACTCTACAGAGTGACAAAAAAAACATTACTTTCTTTTTAGCCCTGTATATGACATTAGGACCAATTGTTTAAAATCAGCAATGCCCTAACGTATTCTTAAAGAACCAGGCTACAATTTAACAAAAAAAAAAAGTTAAAATCGAGTGAAGGGTTCAAGTCAAACTTGATGTACATTTTGCCCGTTCCCCTAATTATGCCGGGGTGTGTAGATTATTGCCGATGTCCGAAATCTTCAAGAATTTTAAAGCAATCTATTTCCAGAAAATGTATGAAACAGTCTGCGAGCTTTGAACATGCTGGTAAATATCTTTTTAGTTGACGGTTTGACGATCAGTTTAGTCAAATTTCGTTAGTTACATAACAGCTAAATATATGTTGCTCGTTTTTGTTTCCGGTACCAGTTATTGTTGGATTTTAAATGCCTTGTACAACTTGCTATTTGAACGAAGTAAATATGTTACGGAACTTGTCCACTAGAACATTTTATTAGGTAAGTTATGTTATATTTATTAACTTAATAAAACAAGGAAAACAATTAAGAAGGGTAGTAGCTTAAGTAAAAGTGGCGTCTGTACGAAAGTCACAAGATTTGTATAAATATACTGTTAGCCTGTAAGATTTAAACCAAAGTTTTTATGTGATCTAACTTATTTTAAATTATATAACGACCTAACTGATATTTTTAGTGTAGTGGATAGAGTAGGAGTTAGAAGACAAAAAATACAATGAAAGTGTTAACACATCCTAAATACTGAATTTTGTTAAATGGAAAAACAAATTATTGCATACAGAATCTTTTCGGACATGGACACATTTGCGCTTGTCTTTCATTCAGACATTTCGTAGGGAGATGGAATATCCACGTTTGTTGATCAATTCGACATAGCCTCGAAATTCTAAAAATTCATTTAAAGGATTTTTCTAAACACTTCTCAATTAGTGTGTCCAAATCTCTTCGCATCGTTAGTCGAACCTGAACATTTCAGATCAATCCGGTGGATAGTTTCGCCAGTATTGGTAAAGTACGTTCATAGATATAAGAGAATGACATAAAAACCTATAGGTGCTATCAGGTAATAAAACACGGATGGGGATTAACAGGTCCGCACTACATTGTACTTCCAGAATTTATGAACTGACCGAAAATATAAAAGGAAATTATGCTTTATATTACATACACTTCACATTTTTTTAAAATAAAATAGCCATGATTAATAAGGATAATTAATATAATAGTTTAAAAACTTAATTCATGGGTATCAACCCAGGTTTCGTCTAGGTATATAATAGGTCTGTTATCATTTCTATAGTAGCGATTCTTGTGAAATATCTAAATCGCCATTGTTTAAGGCGTTGCGATTCCATAATAACTTGTTTTTTTATCGATTTTTTAAAATTTAAAACCGATGTCTTGACGAAGCTTCCACAAGGTTGTGTTACTACAGTTAACCTCCGCGTTGTCTGCCTCAGGTAGGTTGGTACCATATGCTTTTCATACATCTTATATATTTTGCGCCAGATTAAATCTTCATCGCTCCCACTCTAATTTTTTCTTTAAAACCCAAAATCTTTCCTCGGTTTCCTTTCGGTAATGAGGTTGTTCACTGTTTTTCACACGTTTTCTTTGGATTTTTTTTATAATGTAGACGTTTCTTCAACATTTTCTATTCTAATCAACATTTACGTTCGATAAGCTTTATATAAATTTTCTATAATCTCTCACACAATGAATTCAAACTGGCAGAAAGCAATAGGGAAGTATTCGCGAAAGACCTGAACAATTGCATAAAGGAAATAAGAACCGACGACAGCGTGGAAGCAGTTTGGAAATCATTCAAGGAACTGACAAATAAGCTAATAACTGAACATACGGTAAGAAAAGATAAACCGAAGAAACAGAAATAGATGACATCCAAAATATTGCATCTCATGGAGCAAAGGCGGCAATATAAAACAAACCCAGAAGAATATAATAGGAGACAGAAGGAAATAAAACACATAATTCGTATCGCCAAAGATAACTGGATGAAGGAAAAGTGTAGGGAAATGGAAGACCTGGAGAATAAACATGACACTTTCAACATGTATGAAAAGGTCAGGGAAGTGGCAGATTTATACAATAAAAATACCACTAATATGCTAGTAGACACTGAAGACAAAAATATCTTAGATGAAAAAGAAATCCTTGGAACATGGTTCAAATACATAAATGAGTTGTTTGATGATAATAGACCGAATGAATCCAACTTCGATGACCACGCTGATATAGACGGAGGACCAGAAATTCTCAAGAGTGAGGTTCTATTTGCAATAAAATCGGCAAAAACCAAAAAAGCCACCGGACCTGATGACGTCCCAACGGAGCTGTTATAAATGATCAAAGAGGAAAACATTGGAATCTTGATCAAACTGTTTAATGCGGTGTACACGACTGGAGACATACCGCAAGATTGGCTGAAATCCGTATTCATTCCAGTTCCAAAAAAACAACGAGCAAAACGATGCAGTGAGTATAGACTAATAAACCTTATGAGCCACACTTGAAGGTCTTTGTCAAAATTATTCATGGGAGGATAAGATCCAAATGTGAGGCAGATTTGGATGAAACCCAATTTGGATTTAGAAACGCTTTGGGAACTGTTTGCTCTGAACATACTACTATAAAAATGTCGTGACCAGCGCAAGGACGTTTTTGTGTGTTTCGTTGATTACGAGAAGGCCTTCGACAGAGTACAACACAAAAAGCTTATAGACATCTTAAAGAACATGGAGGTGGACAGCAGGGACGTTAGAATTATCGAAAATTTATACTGGATACAGAAAGCAGCAGTACGACTAAACGGAAAGCTTACAGAAGAAAGCTAAATTCTACGAGGCGTCAGACAGGGCTGCACCACTACTTTCTAACATATATATTTTTTTAAGGATCACCCTGTATATTCTGCACCAAAATGAAAAACATGTTTGTTCTGATTTTAGAAACATATAATATGCCTGCATTCGTTGTGGCCATTTTTGAAATGTTTGATAATAAACATTTCAGGATTTATACCTAATTCGCGTTTAATAAATGAATCACGGTATCGCGGTGGCTATTGAGGGAAATATCCCATTTCAAAAATGGCCACAACAGATGCAGGCATATTATATGTTTCTAAAATCAGAACAAACATGTTTTCAATTTTAGTGAATAATTCCATAAAAAAAATAAAAGTTGGTATTTTTGAAGGTTTTACGATGCTTATGTTTTATCTGATAACGGATCCTGACAGTTTAGGAAGAATCCTATAACGTATGTATTTAAAGTTTTCCTCTAGCTTGAAAAATAAAGACTGAAAGGTGGATGCTAAAATATAGGGGAAAACGCTTTACCTAAGGTCTCTACCTGGGCACTACAATTATTAAATGTATAATCTCTTAAGCCAGGTCGAGGCAAAGAGTGATTCTCTTATATATGTGAATATCCTTTTATTTAGACACTGGGGTCCCTGGCATCATTGAGGGCAGGTAATTTAGGCGTAGAATTGCCGCCGCGATGGCGACATTCATCCGATTACGTCCTAACGCGGCCGTAATTTATGATTTTTTAAAGGTACTTCCAAGTTTTCGAAAAACTAATTGTTTGCATGTTATTTTTAAATCACAAAATCTTTGCGATTATGAAATAAAACAGTCTTAAGTGAGCCTATGTTTGTTCGATTAAGACTGAAAATAAAAAACCTTACATATTTTCAGAATCAGAATTTTATTCATAATATTACACCGAGTGCTTTTACATGTCAATAAAAATATAAAAACATGAAAGTCTACGAGGTAAACTGTCACGGCTAGAAACCTCACATATAAATACATTTTAAAATTCAATACACTTACATATTACACTCAAAATACATTTTAAAATTCATATGTAAAGAAAACCATTATAAAACAGAATACTCAGTGCCCCTCCTGGTCGTTGAGAGCCTGTCAAACCCAGGGAGTACGTCAGCCGCGTTTCGGGTAGCATAGTCATGGATGTCACTGTGAGCGGAAAAAGTAGTAATGTTGGCTTTAATGTGCATGAAGCAATTCAAAATATACAGCGATGGAAAGGTAAGTATCCGAAGGTCCAGAAAGCTCTGTCGTCAGCAGTCTCGCCATCCCAATCCCGCAATAACACGCACACACCTGCGTTGCAGTTTAAAAACTTTCGTTGAATGGGCGCTGTGATCCCAGGTAAGAACAGCGTACGACATATTGGAGGCAAAATTCAAAATACCCATGATAGGCTGTAATCAGCGTTGACACAGACACGCAACGTGAAAGCACGCGCGTGAGTCACGCGCGTCACGCGCGATAATTTACCACAGAGCCTCAACACATGCTCTTCCCAGGTTAGTCTTGAATCAAGAAACACACTGAGGAACCTCACGTGAGGATCACAGGGAATATCAGGATTGTTTAGCCTTAGTGTGAAGTTTAGGTTCCGAGTCTTTAATGCATTGAGACTCAAGCGATTTGCCAGAAACCAATCCAGTATATTGGACTGCGTGGCGCCAACAATATCCACTACGGGGTCAGTTGGGTGATACTTTATTATGTTGGTCTGCGAATAATATTAACTTTGAATTATTTTGAACATTTGACAGGTCATTTATATAGATTAAAAATAATGATGTACCCAATACCGACCCCCTGTCGTACACCACACTCAACTGGCTTCTTATGAGATACACTGCGGTTGTAGGAAACATACTGAGTACGCTCGGAAAGATAAGATTTAAGAAGAGATATGCTTTTGATGTCAAGGTTATAATACAGAAGCTTCCGCAGCAGAATTTCATGCGACACATAGTCGAAAGCCTTTGTGAGATCATAAAAAGATGCATAGGTGTCCAAACCCTCCTCCATACCGTCCGTTATGTGATCGGTAAGATTATTAATCGCCAGTGTGGTGAATTTTTTATTGCGAAATCCAAATTGACCCTGGAAAAATAAGTTATTTCCCTCAAAAAAAGTCATTTAGTTGATCTTTTAAAATGGATTCAAAGATTTTAGAAAAAATTGGCAATATTGATATTGCGCGATAATTGGTAACGTCATCAGGAGACCCTTTGTTTTTGAAGATTGGGTTAGTCACCTTGGCACTCTTAAGAGCTAAGGGAAAAATCCCATCATTAAGACAAAAATTAATTCGTCTGGTTAACGGCAAGATCAGAAGCTCCCTAAGTGTCTTGATAATCCTTGTGTTCAGATCATAACAGTCTTTACTTGTACTATTTTTTAAGTCTAAAAACTTGTCCCTTACTTTATTAAAGGTTGTTGGTTTAAAATAAAACGAAGCATTAGTAAATGAGTTAGGCAGAAAGTCTTGAAAGGTTTTGTCTGTAGCTGGTAAACTAGCTATAACCTCATCAGCGATATTTATAAAAAAAATATATTAAACGTTTGAGCATTCAATATCTCAGAGAGTTTGGAAGTTGATGAGACCGTGAAGGTCTTCAATATGTCTCACATAGCAATCCGCGGATTGGCAGAGTTAACTATATATGCATCATATGATGATTTTGTAGCATTGCATATTTCAGCTCTGTATGACTTTATAATTATTGATCTCCTCTCTTGTTACCAAAATAGGATTCCTCCTGTTAACATAGACCAGACTATGGAGCCTGTCTCTCATAACACGAAGCCTGCCATTAAACCAGTTCACTGCAACGCTACTCCTCCCGCTGGCCACTAACTTTGACTTAAGTGGAAAACAACACTCTACAGCGTCAGCAATAACATCCAGAAAACGGCGAAACCTCTCTTCAATAGACATTTCAAGGTTGGTAATAAAATCCCAGTTAACCGCCTCAATTGTGCTGTACATCCGAAGCAAGCCCCCATCCGTCACGTGTCTAATTTATTCTAATTTTGGACTGTTTATGTGAACATACAGTGTCAAATTTGAAAACAATACCACCATGATCTAATAAATGGTGTAAATTGAATGGTTCAGAACCAGAACAACTTTGAGCGATATTAGTGAATACATTGTCCAGACACACATCGCCCCTAGTGGGAAAACCCACAGTGCCGTGCATCCCATATGCCTCGAAGAAGTTGCACAGCTCCACCGCCTTACCAAAGAGTATATAATATAATGTAAAGAGAAGACAGCCGGCGAATTTCCTTTGATCTTTCGTCAGCCGTTTCAATGACCTCGTCCCTTTAACTCGGAGATATCGCGACGTTGCCGGATGTAACTTTTTATCAAGGCGGGCGATGTTGACGTCAAGTCAAACAACATGGCGAATAATCGATTTCATCACAGTGG
>MU191721.1:0-14801 GCA_016904865.1 Pissodes strobi
GCGGCATATAAATGAAATTTTAAAATTGGCAAAATCGAACTGTTACACTGTCGTTAACCTACGTTGAGAGGAAAAACTCGCCTCAGGTGAGGCCAGATCCCAGGAAGCATTCCCGAACCGCCCTCACATAGAAAAACTTGAGGAAGTCAGCTGAAAAGACTGTGGTGAGAAATGTGTATTAAAGACTAATATGTTACGTTACTGTATAATTTTGCGTAAATAAAGTTAGGTTATAATTTTTAAAGATTAAGACTATAAAATAAGTAAGTACTAAATTTCGCAGGTTTAACTAGTCGGGGAAAACATTTGTTAATTATTTATCAGTTGAGTTAAAATAAAATCAATTGCATGCTTAACCATTTAAATCAACACTGCCTCCATAAAATGCATATCGAAATGTGTAAGGTTAAACCCCCGAAAGAAAAACTAGGATTAAAATTGATAAGAACTACCTTCTTTTATCTAAAAAACAGATGCGTACTATTCAAAGGTCCCCCGTAGCGTCAAGAAAATTGACTAGGTCACTGTTTGACCCAGCCGAGGATTTTACCTGTTGGGTATGTGAATCCTAACGATGTGCAGTTTTATTTTGTCTGCTTGGACATCCTTCATTGAAAACAATTTAAAGTTAATGATTAGATAATCGGTTATAGATCAAATAAGTAGGACTGCATTTTGTTTTAGAACATTTGATTAATTCTTAAGTTAGTTCGCATAGATAAGTAACGTTCGAATAGTGTTAGAGCAAATAAGTCGAAAATGTATTTGAGGAAAGTAACTAAAAATTTAAGTAAAATGTGTAAGTTACGGAGGATACGAAATGTCGGAATACGAAAGTTGTATAGAGGTGTTATGATACCACGAGATTTTATCTGGGTATTTATCAACGAACCTAACCTGTTTGTTTTGATAGGGAAAATACCGCCCATGTAAAACCTGCTGCCGTCTTGACTTGCTAGACAGAAAGATCATCTGTGATTTAACAGTGCCAAGTGTTTAGGTAAAATATAGGTCACTGGAACTATAATATGACATGAAGGAAACGTATTCGAATAGGGTAGGCCTTTCTACTAAACCGAGGGGCCATGAAAAAAAAAAGAAAGGAACTAAAGTTCCTTCTTTTTCCAGGGGAACGGAGTGGTGTGATGTCCAGGCCCGGGTACCCGATTTAACTGAAGAAATGTAAAACTTTTAGTTAAATTTTAATCGTTCAAATGAAAAAGATAAATATTGGAAGTCATTTGCCCTTGGACTATAAATCCAAAAACCGATAGGAAATTCAAGTTTACTAGACACGGTTTTGCGCGCGGACTATTCCACCACTTAATTCGGCATTCATGCAGTTTCCCCCGAAAATCTTGATAAAAAGAACTCCATTGGTCAATAGGCGTTGCCAGAAATGTTCGTCATCCAAGTCGATGACTTGAGTGAACTTTGCAGTGTTACCTTGAAAAGCAATTGAATGACCTCATTTAGGTCCAGAGTGGAAAAAAACCAGTTTAAACGCGAAGAGCCGTTTTCGGCGGAAAAGAAGCATCTTGCGTCATCACCAATGTTCTAATTGCTGCAGGCAAAAATTCCAGGTATTTCTGGGGGAAAGACACGCCTCGAAAATTGCGAAATATCACGCGTTTCATAGGTGGCCGGAGATTCTGGATTTTTCTGGGGGACAAAACGCGGAAAAATTTCTGCTATAAAAGCATTATTATATCGAAGAAAAAATAAGTCTTATTCTCCAGTCCAGTTGCAGTGGTTCACTATGGCCAAATTCAAAATGTTATAAGAAATATCAGATGTAGCGAGCCGCTATGCTGAATTTCATTTAAATAGTTTAAAAGTTAAACTAATAATTTTATAGTCGATAATATTGTCTTAGTTGTGACCAAACCGAGAGTAGTGCCTTTCAGTTTAAGGGCTCGTGGAAATAACGAAATAAATAATTGAATTCATGTCAACGATTCGAAATGTAAAGAAAAGTAACGGGGTGAACCATCGTCATTCATCGAGAGGTAAGATGTTCAAATCCAAGAAAAGGGAGCGACGGTGAGAGGTTCCGAGTTCACGTTAGAGATAGACTGTAAGTTTAGTTATAAAAATTGTTAGTATATTTGAAAACATTTATCGGTGACTGTTTGCAAGAAATTCATGAATAATTCAGTATCATATTTCAGTATTCGAGTTAGACAGTAAATCTAATCTTAAAGCATAAAAATTGTTAGTATATTTGAAAATCTTTATTGTTGACTTTGTGCAAGAAATTCATGAGTTTCAGTAAAACATTTCAGTACTCGAGTTAGACTATAAATGTAATTCTTAAAGCATAAACAATTACTGTATATTTGAAAACATGTAGCGTTGCCTGTTGGTAAGAATTTCAGGATTGTTTCGGCAAATTTAAATGATGAGGCAGAGTGCCTGTATATTGGGAAACGTTTAATGTAGTATTCGATAATTTCAAGAGTAGCCCATTAAATAATTAATGTTATAATACTTCGCATTTTATTTAATTAATTCATTGCAGACAAGAATATCGCTGACCGAAATTATTTTATTATTCCATATTTTTTGACTGGCTAGGAAAATATAATATTTTAGGAAAGTTGCTACACTGAAAAAATTCACAGTGTCTAATTAATCATACCAGTGTCAATTTCATTTATTGTGCCAGTTCTGATTGTCTGACGCTGTAGATACGAGGTCATATTAAAAATTTATGCGAATAAATTTAGCCACTATAAAAAAGCTCCCTTTCACTTATTTTATCAATTTCAAAAACATCATTGATGTGGCTTATATTTATTTAATTATATTTAATATACCTGAGAATAGAAAGTAAGTACTGGTAAGAGGCATAAAGTGGTTTTCAACTAGGTAGCGGAATATGGGTGGTTGCCCAAATGTAAAGGAAAATATTTCACGTCGAACTTAGGGTGTCAACACACTGGTACTGCGAACCCGTTTACAGCTAATGAACAAAGATTGATGAAACGGCCGAAAAATACAGTAAGTAAAGGACTAGGGTAAATCGGCGTTCATTACAATATACACAAGCGTTTGGTATGGTTATGTGATACAATGATCTGGAACAAATTATACATTTCAAATCATTAATTGAATATTCCATTTTCCTCTTATAATGGGTATTAACATGTTTATGAATAGTAGAATTTTGAAAAAAACTGAGATGAAGTGAAAAACAAAAATAACACAATATATGATCTTCTCTATCCGGAAATGTTGTTACAACAGCATAACTCTGCGTTATGCAAAACACTCTGTTGAAAAAACCAATCTCATTATAGTTTTCAAGGAACACCACATTTCCATCAGCATATTCATCTTCTGCATCCGTTTCCATTTCTTCTGGATTGGATGGTTCTGCTACGATTTGCATAAAATTGTTGACATCATGGTCACCAATAAATTGAAATTTTTCGATGTCTATTGAACCTAAATCTCTAACATTTAGAAAGTCCAAAACTCTCTGGATGTTTACATCATCCCTAATATCATCCATTTTGTATTGCTAATATCAAAACTTCTTTCTTCACTAAAAGCACTTATAATTGCCAGACAAATTTCTACAAACTGTTCGTCTATGGGATTTTTGTTATTTACTTTAATTTTTTCACCACTTGCTTTTTGGAACCACTATTTCTTTTTCGTTTTCTTGTATTCACCATTATCTACCTACAAATTTTGAGTTAAAGTTTTGAACCCTAAGCTGCTACTTTTATAATAGCTGTTTAAGTGGGGAATAAAAGCTTAAGGTTACGTACAAAATGTATCAAGGTTATACCAAAGGCAACACCTTGTTTCATGGTGGGAGAACGTTCTCGGTAGGCGGAGTGTCGACATGTATCAAGGTTACACCGAGGCGAAATTGAACAAGGTTACATTACAGAGTGAATCAACACCCAGACTTATGTGTATCTTAATAGTAGAACTAACATTTTACAGGACGGCACAAACTTATTTCCTTACGAGAGAGACTCCACAAAACCCAATGAGAGAGAGCCCTCACGGAGGCGATAAATTGCCTCCTCCGTGAGGACTCACTCTCGTTAACATACTACTATTGTGGATAAAACTCTGTTTTAGTTATGGTTATCATTTCATTCTTGTCTCTTGTCTCTTCGCTGAGGTGTAGGTTGTATGCGGTATCTTCTTTTTGTATTTCTTCTAACATTGCTATTGTAGTGCCCCTGTAGATTTTAGTGGGGTAATTTGCCTTTGCGGTTCCTGGGATAAACAATTTTTTCCCATTTGTGTATATATTTGCCTCAACTGATAATTGCTTTGTGGCTAACCAGTCTGTGTTGTATTTGCAATTAAAACTATTTGAGTGGCCTTCTATTTCTTGGTATTCTGGGATTTCTATTTCTAATGTTTTTGTTTCTCCCTTTTTGATGACATAGTTCTTTCTAGCTCCAATTTTAAAAATGTTAGGCGTCTGCTCTATCATAATGTTTGTAAATGGCCCTGATATGTTATTTAATTTTCTTGGCCTTTTGTCTCTACATATTAAAATATTTATATTGTCTGACTTGAATATGTAGTGCAACATTTTTTTAAATGAATTCCATTCTGGGATATCCAAGCCCCAACCTCTTCTAGGTATGGCTATTTTATTAATTCCCTTTTGCTTTAATAGTTCTCTTAGTTTTATGAGGCATTCAAATAATGTTTCGAGTCTACTATGTGCGTTGCTCCTAGTGTGGAGGCAGAAACCAGTTTTGCCTTTTGTATTTTTGATCACTGAAACGGTTCCTATTTTATTATTTTTATTCCAATTTGTTGTTGGGAATTCTTGCTTAAGTATTTTAGCTATATACTTTTTTGTTTTATTCATATCTGTTAATCCCCATACTGTTGGAATATCTTTGCCGAGGCCATGTATATTTCTATTTTGTTCCTGAATGGATTCTAGTTTATCTAATTGTATGTTGTTTTGCTGTTGTAAAAATAACTTGAATTTGTTATTGTCCTGCTTTTTGTCCCTGCTGGCTTTTATTTGTTTTTGTACAGATGTAAGCCCCGGTGCGGTGCTATTCATTGAATCGTATCTTAATGGGATTATATATTTATTTTGGATTATCAGTTCTTTGTTTGGGATATTTATCACTGCCTCGTTATGTTCTCGAAATTCCATGCCTAATATTATCGGATAGGGTGCACTGTTGATTACTTTTGCCTTTATTTGGAGGTTATATTTGATTCCTATTTGTAATGGTGTGGTAACTTCACTCATTACTTGTATACGATGCCCTCCTGCTCCTATGAGAATTGTGTTGCTAATTCTATGTTTCAGGCCTGTTGTCCAGTCTTTTTGTATGACGTTGTTTTGAGATCCAGTAACTATTATTGCCGTGACATTTTTATTGTTTAATTTTACTGTGATGCAAAGTATGCCTTTGTTTTCCTTGTCCCCTCCTGCTAGGATGACTGGGGTGTTTAATTTAGCCATCCGCCGCCTTTTGGGTGATTTCTGCGGCAAGTTGCTGCGAAGTGTCCCAATTTTCCGCATTTCTAGTTATTATAGCTATTTATGTAGGCCTCCTTATAATGATTTTGGTTACCATTCTTTGTATATGTTGGGAGCCTCTGCAAGTTGCTGTTGTGGTTTTGTGGAATTTCTTGCCTTCTGAGGTTATTTTGTATATTCGTATTATAATTATATTTGTGGTAATTGTTTGGACGATTGAAGCTTGTATTATTTATGTTATTCGGAGGACGATAGTTATATGGAGGACGGTAATTTTCTCTATTTGGAGGACGATAGTTATATTGAGGATTGTGTTTGCCTGTATTCAGAGGATGATAACTGTTTGTTGGCTCATGGTTTTGCCTTTTATCTTCTCTTCGTCTCGGTGCCTTGTCTATCGTTGCTGCTAGCGCCTTCAGTTCGTCTAAGTCTCGAGGTTGGCTGTTGGGGGGGTTTATCAACCAGTAAAAGTTATAATAGTTGTCTTCCGTGAGCTCTTCACTAAATGTACTTAAAAACTCTTCTATGTCCACGTTTGCCTTGTAGTCGTGATAAAGTACTCTAAGTTCGTACAAATAATTTATTACTGTTTCATTCTCTAACTGCTTCCTTTCTTCCACTCTCATTTTACGTGATGTGTGTTAATTTCTGTCTTCGAATTCACTGATAAAGTCTGCTTGTAATTCCACCCATCCATTATTTTGGTTTGCTACATTGTATTCCTGGAACCATAGATTTGCTGCTCCGTCCAAAAATGTTTCAAAATATCCAATTTTTAACTTATCTTCCCATCCGTTTGCTATTGCCGTTCTTTCGCATGATTTTATAAAATCGTTGGCTTTGCATCTGCAAGGATGGAATGTGGGTGGGCTAATAAAATGTGGTATCGCCGCTTTCTTTGCACTAGCCAAAGCGTCTGCGATTGTTGTGTTTGCCATGTTGTGACGTACTGTTTGGATATCTTGTGCTTCGTCTTGTTCGCTTTCTTCACTACTGACTTCTCTAGCCTCCGTGCTGCTGTGCGATGCTAAATTTTCTTGGTAAATTTGCGAGTTTTCACTAGGTGGTTCCACTAATGGCTTGTCGAGAAATGAGATTTTCTTAACTTGTTCTAAATTTATTAATGGGGATGTGGGTGGCTATCTTCTTAATTTCCTTGATGCTGAGAAGATGGCTGTGCTGCTGTGAGGTAGGATGGGGTCCTTAGCTGGCGTGTCGGATCGACTCTTAGAACGTACATAGTGTTTTTTGTCTGACATTCGGGGACGGATTTAAATAATTAGACGACGCTAACTCTTAACTTCACCAAAATATCAAGAAGGCAACTTTTATGATTACCAAAAAATCTCAAAGAAAACTGATACAGAAAACAATCCCGTGGGTCACCACGGCTATAAAAAATATAGACGGCTTGGATTGATGCAAAATGTCATTTTTAGCTGGATCAGAGGTCTATCTGGAAAAGCGTATCTCCTCGACGAGTCCTTGGTCCTGTGTCCTGTGTACGGGGATCGAAACGGCTTTCTCCACCACTTGTCACATACGCCGCTCCTACCGCTTGTTGTCTATGGAACTGACTTCGTTGCAGTAGTTGCGCTGTGCTCTTTCAGAAGACGGAGCTCAGATATAGGTAGTTGGGAGAGATGGATAGAAACACTCGGTGTAAAAAAGGCTTGGTTTATTAACTTCAGGTTGAGTATAGAAGGTTGCAAGAATTGCCAAAATATTCGGGAATGCATATCTCGTAAGTCCCTTGGGATATTCCTCGCGAAAATGTTAACCACGAACAGCAGCGAGAGAGAGGGAGAGCTAGCCTTAAGGGCTGTTACAATTAGACTGACGGGCGGATAGATTTTTTGATCTGGCTGAATATTTAGTTACGTAGTTTACTTTTTATATGTAGTTAATTTAAACAGAACTTTGCTTTATGGCGTTAGTAATTTTCACTGATTCACTTTTAAGGCGTGCCTGATCAAAGTGGCTTTTCCCTTTCGGTAGTTCGCACTGCTTTTAGCTTTTTATACCAAACTTTGACCTCTAATTCGAGTATTGTTTTGAATTGTCAACCAGGTTAATCATAACAGTTTATACTTTAATTAACAACAATTTATAATTGCGATTCAAGGTTAAGTTCAAACTTTGCACTGTATGATTTTATGTTAGTTGACAATATATATTTTCGTTAATTGCTGGTTAGTGTATATTGGGTTAGTTTGCTTACGAGTCGATAATTTTTACCTTTCTACCTAACATAATTTTAACTTTTCTTTATTAAATAAGGTATATCTTTCTGAGGAACCTTCTGTTTGCCTCAAGTTTGCTTGATTGCTTTTAACTTACAAGTCCAATTTTGGATTGAATATTAATATATCTGGTCAACTGTGTTAGCTAAAACATGCTAGTTTTCTCTTATTGAACTTTCAATTAAATAAATTCAATAACGTTATAAGTTGTATTTTTTTCTCACGCTCATTAAATTTTAGATACCTGTATTTAGAGTGCATATCGATATTGCGGCGTAGTGGACTTTGAGTTATTCGTTAAATTGTCCTTTTTTCTTTTACTAACTTTTGGAAACAAACTCCGCCATAAGTAAGCTATTCTAGACTTGGAATACTTGCATTTCATTTAAAACGTTTTTATTCTTTAAGGATTGATCGATTGATTGTTTCAATAACGCTTAGTCATACTGGCCAGTGTAATTACGCAGCCGTTACCAGCGCTTTGTAACCGATACCTATAGATATATAACTAGTTAGTAGCATAACACCGTGTAAACGAATCATGATTTGTTTTTTTAGCGACTTTAACTGATTATTTTTTGCGGTACTGGAATATTTCTTATTAAGAGTGATTATTTGATGGTTGCACAAATTATATAAATACTGTTTTATAGCGTTATTTCCGAAAATAAGTTCTCTTTAGCTATACGTCAACAAGAGATCGACTCAGACGTTTAAATTCTCAGTGCAGTAAACATTTCGCGCATTCACTTAGACAAATCATTTGTTTCTTTTCGTGAAGTAACCAACTAAAGTTAATCGCTTCCTTATTTATAGTCGTTATTGTCAGGCACAGCCGAGTGTACCGGGGTACCACGATTATTAGTAGTTTTTTTTACTAAAACAGAGTTTTATCCACAAGACCGAAACAGAATATTTGCACTCGACGCGCGTTTCGCTAACCATGTTAACATCATCAGGAGATGATTAAAACTGTTTAATCATCTCCTGATGATGCTAACATGGTTAGCGAAACGCGCGTCGAGTGTAAATATTCTGTTTCGGTATTGTGGATAAAACTCTGTTTTAGTGCATGTTGCCGAAGGTTCCAAACCCCAACGTAGTTTTTTTTTAATCTTTATAATACGATTATAATAAACCAGTTCTCTTTGGTAATACATCGATTCTTTGTTTGTCTATTTACCTGTTTTATTTAATTAGCTTTTGATTAATATTCCAAAGGAGAAGGTCGCTAAACGCGGTAGTTATCTGGTTTTCTTTTATTACTTGCGCTCAATAATTGAAACGTTCTGGATTTTACTTTTCATTAATATTTGAGTATTTGTTTATCACCGCCTTTAGTTTTTTTGGTTAATATTTGAATATTTGATTGTTACTGACTTTGATTTTTATTAATTTTTGAGTAATTATTTTTCCATTACTATTACTGATAAATTTCCGGCATTTAAATCGGATCTAATTTATTATTTATTTTTGTTGTTTTAGTGATCGGCTTTGTCTTGACAGAAAAAAATAACAAATTTTTCGTTATCTTTTATTTTGTCGCTTTGGGTTATTTCTCGCTTGGGCCGTCTACAAGCCCGTGGCGCCTTAAATAAATTAAACCCACCCCTATTCTTTGACATTGGAGCTAGGGCCTAATTTGTACGCTCGGCGACATCTCGTTCTAGCCTACGCATCGACACTCGTAAATTCATACAGTTTTAATTTTAAATTTTACAACTTTAAATTTTTCTTTTAATTTGAGAATTATTCACTCTCGTTTCCTTCTAAGCTGGAGGGAAGGTTTTGCGCGTATTAGAAGGACAGAAAGGGCGTAGCAATTGAACACTCCAATACTAATATAAGAAAAGCTCTATTAGAAGTCAGTGTTGTTTTGTTCAATATCCATTGTAACCAATAAGAGCTATGTTTTTTACGTGGAGACGAAGCGACAGCTGAATAATATTTTGATGGTTGAGAGAGAAAACCGTACTCCAGGCCAGGCCTGTAGAAACTAGAAACAACTAGCCACAGATTGTGCTTAAGTGATAGAAAGAACGGAGTTTTTCAAAGTAAACACGTCTTAGTGATTGAAGTTATGAAAGATGGGAGAGATGCCAAAAAATCCAACTTATTCTGGCTCGCCGGAACCTGAAATAGACGACAATTTAAGACGGTATGTACCTAAATCGTGCCTAACTAATGCAGGGATTTATATTTTATAAGCCTTTTCCCATGTGCCACCTTCCTTTGTATTCAAAAGTTATTATACTTTTAGCATGCCTGATTAAAAAAAATAGATTCTCCAATATCGGAAACAGTAGTTGCCAATAATGATCATTATTGGCAACTAAACTATGTAACGTGTCAGCTTTCCTTTTGCATCAAGTTAAGTTTAAATAACATTTAAACTTATTAAGTAAGGGTTTTCTTGACTAAATGGCGAACCACGCCAGAATTGGCGATTTTTCCTTGTGTATCCAAGTAAGGAATATAAATATACTACAAGGTTTTGTTCTTCACGGAGTGGTGAACCACTCAAGAATTGTCGATCCGGACGACGAAATTGTAATGATCTCTACCGACCTGTGAATGAAGTGCTGAAAGTGAATTGCAGTTGCCTTCTTCCGGAAATTCAAAACCAAGATCGTCTAGGTTATCTTTAGAGCAGTTTTCTGTAGCGATTTGCTTGCTGTACCGCGCGTACCAATTCCGGAACGTGAGTTGCCGTTTTTTTTTTGTTTTGACGTCACGAAAATTAGGATTTACTTTTGCACGTTTCCCTAATGAATAGCGGGTCGAATGGTTATTCCCTTTTTGCTAGGTCGAGTAATTAATTAAGATAGACCTTGGTACATTAAAGTTCTGCGTTTTCCTTTCGAAATTGCTTTGGATAAATTATTGGGTATGACAGCTCGTGGTCACGTGACGGGTGACTACACTCTTATTGGCCAGGAGTAGTTTAGAGTGGGAATATTGTAAGGAAGCGTCTGCTTCCAGGGAGTTTTCAAGGAAATCACTCTACGTTGACTTGCCGTTTGAAGCAGTATGGTCGTGTTGGAAGTTTTTTTTTGTTTTACCTCATGGGATTGTTCCAACCGACCAATTTTTAGAGTCTATGGTCTTATTTTGCTTATGTTGCATTGGTTAGTTTTGTTCGTTAGTGCCTTGAACTCGCCCCGTAACTGGGATTTAATGATGCTTTAGGTAGGTGAGTGAATTCGCTTTTTGTCTCTCTACTACGAATGCCGCCATTTCAGGACGCCGTGAGGGGATTTTAATTGCGTCTTAATTCTTTACAGAAGCCTCCTTGTCCACCCGCAACCTACCTGAGCGTTCCAACGATGTAGTCGTATAGCAACCCTTTACAGGTAATTTCTTTTTGTTTTACTGTTTTCTCTTGATATACAAGGTGGCACATCGAAAACGAAACAGAGGTATTTACTGGCAGCTCAGTTCTTTTTTGAAAAAACGCTTAGACCCGTCGACTTTGTTTTCGTGGGGGACACAAAAATGGAAAAAAATCACGTTTACACGTGCAGCCTCCTAGGCGAGGGTGGCACCACCCCTAAAATCTTAAATGGAAAGGGGGATCGAATGATATATCATTTTAAAGGTCTTTCAATTTCCCTTATAATGATGTAAAATATCATTTATTTCAGTTCAGTAGTATTGGAGATTTGTTGATTTAAAGCTTCAATGGAATAGAACTTTAATACATCATCATTAGTGGGGATCAATTAAAGCATTAAATTTGGCAGCAAAGTAGTTTAAAAATGAGTAAATGAGAGTAATTATTATTGTAATGCAGTTTTAACTCGTGCGTCACTTATGGAGTTCTTTTTAAGTTAGAGTTGATTTTAATATTTTAAAAACTTGACTGTCAAAAAATTATAAAACAGTAGAACATAACAAGAATGAACTTCAACCAAGTAAATGTTGGAAATGACCTCCTTGACTCTCCATGCAGTATGAGAGATTTTGCTCAAAACGTTGCCGCACATTTTGCAATATGTCAGGAGTAATTTGAAGACACGCATTCACAATACTTTGTCGCAAATCTTCTAACGATGTTGGCTGAGTAGCCTAGATTTTGCTTTTTAAGTGACCCCAAGAAAGAAATCCAAAGGTGATAAATCTGGCGATCTTGGGGACCATTCAATGGCACCTCTTCCACCAATCCATCGACCATCTGATCTAAATATTGTCGAACAAGTAATGTGTAATGTGGTGAGGCACCATCCTGTTGGAACATCAACCTATTCTCAATGTACCGCCGATCATTCTGATTTTCAATAATGGTTGTTAATGCTGGATTTATGGCATTTTGTAGTAATTCTAAATACATTTCACCGGTCAAATTTCTAGGTAAGAAAAAAGGACCAACTAAATGATCGCCAAAAATATCAGCCCAAACATTGAATTTGTGTGGATGTTGGGTGTGTAACCTCATGATAAATTCCGGGATTAGAATCGGACCAATATCGGCAGTTATGAGGATTTACTACACCATTTAAGAAAAAGGAACATTCGTCGGAAAACAAATGTCAAATAGAAAATGTTCATCGTTTATAATTCGTTCACTCATATCTTCACAAAATTGTAATCGCCGATCAAAATCGTCTTCATTAAGTTCATGTACAAGATGAATTTTATACGGATGAAAACTATGGGCCTGGAAAAATTTAGCTTCAAGTTCTAGAACATATTTTCGATGCACGTTACTTTTCTCATGTCGCTTATTAAATATTTGTGCTGTTCTATTAGCGCACTGATTATTTCCGAAAAATATTTCGATAATTTCAATCCTTTCTGCCGTGGAATATACCATGGTTAAATTATAAAGCGTTAAAAGGTATTTTAACAAAAGTTTGGTCGTATCAATCGGAAACTCTGTACTAAATTCTATTTAAAATAAGTACGAGGCATTCCTTTCTTATCTTTCTTTAAGAAAAAATGTAACACAATAACAACTTTTTTTGTCACACAAAACGTTCCAATCGCTATTTTCAATACTAAAATGATTCACAAACCATGGGTGTAATGAACAAAGATTAAAAGTAAATGCGTTTACTCAAATTTCTTTAAAATTCTTAGTGTAGCACAAATTAACCTGATGCACCTATTAAAGTCTACTTTAAGCTTTAAATCAATAAATCTCCAATACTACTGAACTGAAGTACATGATATTTTACATCATTATAAAGGAAATTGATAGAGCTTTAAAATGACGTATCATTCGACCCCCCTTTCCATTTATGATATTAGGGTTGGTGCCACACCCGCCTAGGGGGCGGCACGTGTAAACGTGATTTTATATTCTTCGCAAAATTCACGGTATTGGAGTACTGATAATCCGCATTGTGTAGTTGAATGCCGAAGCCAAATTTCGGAAAAAGTGAATGTATGGTATGGTCTTTTGGGGGACACTATCATAGGACCAGTTTTTTTTAATGCAAATTTGAATGGTGATTTATTTTTTAGTTTTTTAAATGGAGAATTTGGGGAGTTAACGGATGGAGCTCCCTGCCATTTCAGTGCTCCAGTTCGACATTGGCTGAACAGAAATTTTCCAAACAGATGGATAGGACGAGGCTCCCAAATAGATAGACAGTTTACTAATTGGCCTGCGAGGGCACCTGATTTGACGCCACTAGATTATTATTTATGGGGTAGATTAAAATAAATTGTCTACCGAGATAGGCCCGCAAGTGCTGAATTACTACGGGACAGAATAAGGCAAGCCGCAACGACTTAACAAGGACAGAAACTGAAAAAGCAACAAACAAATTAAAAAAAAACTCGAGAGATGCATTGAAAATAATGGTGGTTCAGCAGAAATTTGACTGTCGTTTTAAATTTCCACAGTTAGGGCAATAAAGTTATTTATGTAAGTTCTCATGTAATGTACGTATTTGTAGAAATAAAGGAAATTTTTTTCTATAGGTCGTTTTCACATTTTTTTTTGACACTCTGTATAACATTTTTAATATTTGCCTATTTTAAACCAAGTAAAACTTTTTATTAAGAATAAAATCTTCTGAGAAATCAATAATAAAAAAGTTTCTTATTTGTTACACTTTCTACCACACACGCTGTACCTGTAATTTGAACTTAAATGATATCATTTATTTAGAAAAAAAGAACATTATACCGTATACCTACACAATATTATAAACACCAAGCTAACTAACCTCTAATAATAATTTCTATCAAACAAAAAGAAAAATAATACCTACAAACTTAAATATCTTCAATCGAAAAGTAACTAATTTTGAAAAAATAATTATCAAAAGTAAAACAAAAATAGGATCTCATTTTTAAGGCTTACAAAATAAGTATATATAAGGTTTGAACAATTCTTTGGAAAAAAAAGAACATGATTAACTAAAACTAAGTCATAAACTAAACTTTGATAATGATAATTATCACAAATGAAACAAAAATTAAAAGTCTCTTTTTCTGGACTTTTTCTCGGAAAATTTTGTTATGGGTACACTCATAAAATATTTCTCAAAATGACGAAAAGAACACCGCGCTTTTTGGCGAAACGCGGACAAAAACAAAACCGAAGCCGCGGCCGGCGCGGCGACCCGGCCGCTTGGTGCAGGCTTTTATAAAAAGACTGGGATCACTTTCGGCTTCTTTGACGCTCACCCTAAGGACAACGACTGCGCGCATTAAAAAAGCAAAGGAAGCCGATAGCGGGAGTCCTGCGAATTAAGTTTCGCAAAACTTAATAATACTTTAAAAAAAACTAACTTTATTTGAAAATAAAAGAAATAATTTACAATACGACTTCTAACTACAGCTACTGCTGAAAGTCAAGTGCCCGAATTAGTGGTACACTATAACTTTTTATAATCTTAGGAAAAATATCATTATCGTAAAAATGTCAAAAGTGCATTATAACAAACTCTAGTCTAAATATGTCTATAAATGCAGCACAATCCGTGAGGTCCAATAAGGGGGCCAATGCAGGGATTTCGTTTATATAACTCGCGTTTCTATTTTTATAAAAACAATCTTCCGACGAAAATACGAGGAATAATTTCACATTGTTGTCACATTTATACAGATAGAATATATAT
>MU191721.1:15201-33755 GCA_016904865.1 Pissodes strobi
ATGTGGTATATATGTTAAGATACCTGACATGCGATTGATGCGAACCAAAGTTTTTAGAAAACATACGGAAAACTGAAAACATAATTAATAAAAAATGTATTAGCCGGCGAGGTCCTGAATGTGTGCGACAAAGGTTTAATGAGAAAGAACATTGAACAATACCTCATCAAAGCAATACGTGTTTGCATATGAATAGAAACCAAACTAAACACTGTGTCTTTTTACTTGTATTCCAGAGCTTTTCCTTTTTAGGGCCCCTCTGGGCGGCGGCCCCCCCTTCCGCATTGCAGGGGCCGGAGGGGGTGTAGTTCGCTCCTGCCACTAGGCCATGTGAGAATGTTGAAGAACATACGTTCAAAGAAAAATAAATTTCAAGTTCTACAGATGAAAACTGAGGATTTCTTAAATTATAAGTCAAGAAGCTCACAACTGAAATTTAGTGACATACCATACAATAAAATAAAACACATCATATACAATAAATCATTAAACATAAGTTTCAAAAATAGATTTCCACAGGATGTGTTTTCCGAAGTAATGTTACTCAGGCAAAGAACCCCACGAAATGTGACAAGAAAAAATAAGGGTAGTACAGAACCCGAAATTCCAGGGCATGGTATTTTACAGGCAGTGCCTGTCCTAAGAAAAGAATGTAATACAACATAAAGAAAAGCAAAATACCTAAGAAAATGCTTAAGTATATGAAAGAAGAATCGGATAAACAGTTTTACACGTCAGTTATAAATACAACGAAAATTAAGTTGTCCGAGCGTTATATGTTTTCTTTAAGTAGGTGCATAAAATTACGTTGGTTTGTTTGTTTCCTTTATAATAATAACACAAAAATGATGCACAATTTTCGGAATTAATTTTATTTATAATTTATCAGAATTTGGTTGTTCTATAATTAGATTAAACTCTTCGAACGTTGTAAGTGTTTTCGTTAAGTAGGAGAGTAGAAAATATGTTGTTTGTTTCCTTTGTGATAATAAAACAAAAATAATTTACAATATTCGGAATTAATTTTATTTATAATTTATAAGAATATCCAACTCGTCAGATACATTAAAAGTCTAAAAGCTGATTTTGTTCAATATCCAAATTAAAAATGCTTAATAATTATTTATTTTAGATACCATGAATATATAAATTAATCTTTTAAAAAAGGCGTCGAACCAATACCTCCTACAACAAGGCCAGACGGCTTACGCGTGACGTCATCAAAAGTGGTCTTAACTTATTTACAGGCGTATATTGAAATGTGCAATTTCTTTTAAAATTTCACAGTTAAGTAGACATTTTAGATGCAAAAATCTCGAAAAAATATAGCAAAAACTTGTGTTTTGTAAATTTATCTTTTTATATATGTAGTTTGAAACGTAATTGGCCTAATACAATACCTCCTACAAGCTGATATTACTTTAAGCACGACTATCATGACTGATAATGTGTATTACTCAATTTTTTTTTAAATCAAATATGAAATTGCAGTTTACTTACCATTTTCCGCATACTTACATAAATAATATTTAAGAGCTTCCGGCTAAAACAAGGCTGCAAGTCATGAACAGCCTTTAGACGTGCCTCATTCGATTTTTGTTAAAGGAAAACGAAATTTTAAAGCAAAAACCTTTGAATATCCAGTTTATCAAAATAGAATCTACCTATTTTGATAAACTGAAACTAGATACCACGGTAAAATATCACTATAGGTATAAAAGTGTCATAATAGGTAATAGCTTGGGTAATAGTAATGTCAAATTTGGTAGTGCGTTTTCTCCTCGGTTTTCTCCATGCAAAGAACCTTGCAATCTTCAAATATTTACGATAAAACATGAAAGATTTATACTGGTTTCAAATTATTACTTTTTTATGTCAGATTTGTTATATTACTCGGTATATTATTGGGGTCTAATATTTATTTATTAAAAGTCTCCAGCTTCCTTTTTTCCTTTTACCCAAAATATTATGATTATGTTTAGAACAATAATTATTATTAAGAAAGAAGTGTATTTGAAATGCTGCAAAGAAAAATTTTTGAAACAACAATTTTTAGGTGATTTTTACAATTTTCAAAATGAGTCAAAAGGCTGTTTTGATTTAGATAGTTTAACAACAGCTCACAAAGAAAAGACCTTTTATTGTAAATATCTAAAAATGTGTCTTCGAACTCATTAATCAGTTTTTTAAATATAATATAGGCGGTTGAAACTACGTTCACGAGGATATAAAAGAGCCCCACGACTTAAGGAATTAATGAAATTGTAAGAATCTTCTACAACACAAGGTTCATTTAAAGTTAAATTTTCTTTACAAAATTCACAACTTATTTTTTTTAAAACAATATGACAGCAATATCTACTTAAATAAGTGATTAACTGGCATTTCAGATCCTCTGCTATGTCTTGTGAATGTGACAAATTATTAAGAAAACCCGAGAGAAAACCTTTCAGAGCCTCTATAATAAAAGGATTAAATATTTTGAGAGCTAATTTAATATTTTGCTTTTTTATAAATGATGGAAAAAGGGCCTTTAAACTACGGGAATATCCATGTTTTAATATTTTGTCTCGTTTTAGTTCATGAATGTGGTAAAAAAATTGTAGAACATTGTTATGGAAAACATTTAAGCAATAATAACCATAAACGAAGAATTAATAATGTTAGAAAATGCAGTCGTTGTCAAGAAGAAAAGTCATATAAAGAAATTTATAAAAATGGAAACGATTTTTCTTATTATTGTAAAATTTGTACCGGAACAATGAACCTTTTAAAACAAAAATAAAAATTGTTTTAATTTTACAATTTCCTTATAAAAAATAATTTCTCTAAAGAGACTAAAAATTGTGAGATTCAAAAATACATTTTATAAAAAATGTTCCTTATACATAAAGATGTCATCACGACATTGTAACACTTGTAATAAAGATATATTAAAAAGAAACTGGGACAGACATCTTAATAGTTTACAACATCAAAATAAGATAAAAATATATTGTATTGATTGTGAAAAAGATATTTCAAAAAAAATATGGGTCAAACATTTATCAACTCAATCACATATTAAAAATGTTGATAGAAATGAAAGGATATATAATTCAACACCAAGAAGAAATATACGTCAAAAATATTGTGACGTTTGTAAAAAAAATTTACAAAAATCAAATTTTGAAAAGCATATTAAATCTAAAATACATAATATAAATATAGTAAATAATTTTGATGATGGCATATTTGAGAAACCAAAAGAAAGAATTATACCAAGTGTATAGAAACAGCTTTTCAATTTAATTTTGAAGATGATTTATTTTCAAATGAAAAAAGAAGATCAAAATCCTTATAAAAAGTTTCATGATGATTTATTTGAGAAACAAAAAGAATTTCGGGACGAAACATTCAGTATTGTTAATACAGGGCGAGAAAGATATAATAGAAAGTTTAATACTCATGAAAAACAATTTGAAATTAGATTTAATAATAAGATGTCTGATAAATTAAACAAAATATCTGATAAAAGTGAGACCATAGATTTGCTTAAAAAAGTGTACACAATATGATTAAGAGGGTTAAAAATGAAACGAATTTTCACAAAGGTGATTTAATGAGTGCTACCATTTTACATGACAATCTTTATCATCCTATATCTACAAAATTATCTGAAAATGTTAATGCTGAAAATCTCATGAATCATTTTGCTAATATTATAACCTCTAATGAAGAAATTAATATTGAGGGTTGTGCATTTGATTTTCTAGTTGTTAATATACCCAGAGGTGGTAAATGGGAAAAGATATTTAATATACCCGAAGATAGATTGACCAAAAGATCCATAACAACAATAAAAAATTACGATAATTTATGCTGTCCAAGAGCAGTAATCACAGCATTAACTTATGAAACTAATGTTATTATGGAAAGAGAATTAACAGAAAATGAGATTAAGAGAGAAAAGACATTAAACATTCAAATAAATGTAGTTTGTGTAGAAAATTTCAACTCTACTAGTTATAAAGGAAAAGAAAAAGAAACTAAAATATATTTATATAAAAATAGAAATCATTTTGATGTTATTAACAGTTTAGCAGGGTTTTATGCCTGTAGTTATTATTGCAAACTTTGCGATACAAAATATGAAAATAAAGATAGACATACTTGTACAGAAAAATCAAAAGTATGTACTTTATGTATGAAATCAGAACATATGATAATAAATAAAATGTATTTAAAAAATGTAATAGATACTGTTATAATGAGGAATGTTTAGAAAATCATGATCAAGTTTGTAAGGAAATTTATAAATGTAGAAAATGTAATAAGATATCAAAAAGAATTGATAATCACTATTGTGGATATTTTGTTTGAAAAATTGTGCTATATATGTCGAAGAAAGCACTCATGAGTGTTTTATGAAAAAAATACATCAAAAAGGAGGATTATGTTTAGAAGCATGTATATTTAATAAAAACGGAAATAAAAAGTTAAAAGGATGTACTTATTCAGAAAAATATTTTTGGTTTGATTTTGAAGCACAACAAAATACTGGAACTCATATTCCAAATTTGATTATCTGTCATGGTTTTAACGGATACTCTATGAAATTTTATAATACTCAAGATTTTTGTAATAGAGTCATTAATAAAAATTATAAAGGATAAAGATTAATAGCGCATAACTCTAAAGCCTATGATTCATATTTTATTCTAGAACATTGTATTAAAAACGGGTTAAAACCATATACAATTTATAACGGTTCGAAATTAATGATGATGGAAGTGAATGGGATAAAAATTATCGAATCCAGTAATTTTGTATCAGGTCCTTTAGCAAGTTTTCCAAAAACATTTGGTTTAAATGAATTAAAAAAGGGATATTTTCCTCATTACTTTAATATACCAGAAAATCAAAAATATATTGGTCCAATTACAGATACCAAATATTACGGTGTTAATACAATGAAAGAAAAACAAAGAGAATAATTTTTAAAGTGGCACAAACAGAAGAGACTAGAAAATGACAGATTTAATTTTAAAAAAGAATTAGAAGGATACTGTAATTCAGATGTTGATATTTTGAGAAGAGGATGTTTGGAATTGAGAAAACAATTTTTAGAAATTGCAAATATAGATCCATTTCAATATCTAACTATTGCTAGTGTTTGCATAGCTATCTATAGATCAAGATATTTACAAGAAAATACTATAGGAGTAATTAAAGAAGATAAAAAGGAAACATTTAGTAAAGGATCTATATCTTGGTTAAAATCTTTTAATAATGAAAATATTCAACACGGTTTAAACGCAGGAGAAATAAAAATATGTGGAAATAAAGTTGATGGTTATGATGAAAAAACTAAAACTGTATATCAATATCATGGTTGTTTTTGGCACGGTTGTAAAAAATGGTACACATATGATACAATAAATAATGTAAATAAAAATTCAATGGAAGATTTATATGAAAAAACCAAAGAAAGATCAAATCAAATTAAAAATAACGGATACAATCTTATAGAAATTTCGGGATGTGATTGGGTCTCAAGTAGAGAATATAAAAGAAATCAACTCGAAATCATAGAAAAGTTAAATCCAAGAAATGCTTTCTATGGAGGAAGAACTAATGCAACTAAATTAAAAGTAATAGGAAAAAAGTTAAAATATATTGATATTTGTAGTTTATATCCAACAGTAAATTATTATGATACATATCCAGTAAGTCATGCAAAAATAATTTTAAATCCAAAGAAATATGAAAAAAATTGGTTTGGCTATATAAAATGTAAAATATTACCTCCTAAAAATGTAATCATTCTGAAGAAGAAAGATGTTTAATAGGAACTTGGACAACTATGGAAATAAAGAAAGCTTTGGAAAAGAGATATATTTTGAAAGAAATATATGAAGTACGTCATTTTGAAAAGAAAAGTAATCAATTGTTTAAAGAATATGTTCGAGATTTTATGAAAATTAAATTGGAAAACAGTCCGTGGGAGCAAGATTAAAAAATCAAAGAAGAATATATTAGAACTGTAAAAGAAAAATATACTATAGATATGAATTCAAATAATATAGAAAGTAATCCAGGAAGACGAGCAGTTGCAAAATTATGTCTAGTTTCGTTTTGGGGAAAATTTGGTCAAAGACAAAATTTGAGTCAAACAGAATATGTTACAGATGTTTCAAGATGGTATGAATTGTTATTAGATGATAAAATTGAAATTTCCAATTGTATATTTTTAGGAGAAAACATGGTTCAAGTTACATTCAAATATAAAGACGTTTATGTAGAAAATTCTAATAACACTAATATTCATATAGCAACATTTACTACTTCTAATGCGAGATTACGATTATATGAGATGATGGATCAATTAGGAGAAGCAGTTGTATATTATGATACAGATTCAATCGTTTATATAAATTATGGAAAAAATACAGTAAAAACAGGTTGTTTGCTTGGCGAATGAACTGATGAATTAGGCGATAATGTATGGATAGAAAAATGGATATCAACAGGGTCTAAAAGTTATTATTATAAAACAAATAAAGGAAAAGAAGTATTAAAAATTAAAGGATTTACATTAAATTATGAGAATTCTAAAAAATTGAACGAAAATGGATTAGAAAGCATTTTTAATAAAGATTTAAATGATATTGAATTAAAATATGACATGATAGTCAGAGATACAAAAACTAAAACTATTGTTACCAAGAAAGACGTTACAAAGAAATTTCAATTAAGATATGATAAAAGAATAATAGAAAATGGTTTTGATACAAAACCGTGGGGGTACACAAAAGAAAAACCGACTAAAAAGATTAGGTTTAATCAAGATATTAAAATAATTGAATTTGAAAAATATTTACCAAAACTAAATTTTCGAAAAAACAACGACAATATTCCTAAAATCAAAAACAAAGGAGCAAACAAAATATTTACTCCTGAAGCAAATAAAATTATTGCAAGGATTAATAAAATGAGTGATGCAAAAATTGATGAGAAGCTCGGTAAATGATATACTAATAAATATATCAATAAATCAATATACGAATTAAATAAATATAGTTTTCATAAATCTAACGAAAAAATCTTTACCATCATTATTAAATTGTTTAAAAGACGAATGTTCGAACAAAATACTTTTAATTATCTATAGGTTATTTTTAAAGGGTGATAAGTAAATCGATTTTATAAAATTAAGTAAATTAACTGATTGTAATATTTCATTATGTAAATCAAGACATAAAAGTATATATACCTATGATACAAATTATGATAAAACAATTAACATTTATAAAATAAATAATGAATATATTTTGAACGAGGCAGTATTACTTTCTAAATTACCTATTATAGATAACAAATTAAAAGAATATCAAAGACCAGAAATTATCAAAAAAATTAATTTAAAAAACGAACCAATATATGTTAAGAAAAAATAAAAAATAGGTAAAATGGTAAAAATGTTATTTGCTAAAGAACTAATTCAAATCATAATTTGGATAATTGTAATTCTTCATAAATACCTTCTTCAATATCATTAACTTTATAATAATTTACATTTGATGTTAGAACTTTAGAAATCGTAAATATTTCTTTAGTCCAATTAGTTTTTAATTTATTTCTAAATTGATCTACATATGATGATAATCTAACTCTATCATTAATTTCAAAATTTGAATTTAAATTTGTAATTTGAGAATTATAAACAGTTGATAATAAATGATTTTCATTTTTTTATTCACTTGTATCGGTTTCATTTTAATAGTCCTGTGGAAAGTATTATTATAAGTTTTAATAATATTTGGTAATACATTAATCCATCTCATATTTTTATAAAGAATTGGTTTCGACTTATCTCCTAATGTCTTACTAAATCTTCCAACAATTGATGCTTTATTTTCGGTCCCAGTACTATACATTTTTATATTATATTTATCTAAAACCTTCTTAACATCTTTATTATAGAATTATTTTCCTTTATCAACATGCAATAATTTCGGTTGTCTTTCTTGTAAAATTTTTTCGAAAGCGTCAGCAACCTCCACTCCAGTTCTTGTTTTTAAAGGAATTGCCCACACAAATTTAGAGAATGTATCAATAACACTTAAAATATATTTATATCCATCATTTGCTCTTAACATTTGTTTATATTCATTATCCACTGGTTGATGTTTTGTTCTCAAGTTATAAGCATGATCTTCTAATTTTCCTTTTGGTCTATAAAAAGAATATAAATCAGCTTGCCAAGTATCATCTATTCCTTTTTGAATAAAACGTCTTGTTTCAAAATTTTTTCTAACAGTTTTAAATAACTCTTGAGTTTCAATATCTTCAGGAGATTTAAAAATATTTTTTCCTGAATTACATATTATACAAATAGATATTCTTCTTTATCTTTTATTCTTTTTTATAAATTTTGGTATACCAATACTTTTAGTTTGTTTTTTACATTTTCTACAATAATCCATTTATTTATGAAATTTTTCTTTTCTTCGTTGGAGAACCATGATCAACATTATAACTTTCTCTTTTTCTTTTCGGGCTATCTTCCAATTTTTCATCACAATACAATGATTCTTTCAATGTTAATTTATTTAATAATTCATGAAGTTTGATTGAGTTTTCACAAAAACAAAAACATATTACAAACATAACATGGTTGAGTACCTTCCATTTAATATATAAAAATTATTTAGATTTTATAAAAGACGTTTTATTAGTTCCACAAATTTTACATTTTGATTTCAAAAGTTTTTTATTATTTTTAGTTTTCTCAATATGATGATTAACATTATCAGTTTTCTTTTTACATTTGACATAAAAAAATAAATATATTATTTAATTATTTATTAATTTCATAATCTGATAAATTAATCTCTCTTCTGTTAAATCTGAATTAAAATGATTTCCATGAAATTTTACATCTAAAACTTCTTTCATTCCCATAAATAAATCATATAAACCATATTCTGAAATAAAAATAGTAGATTTTTCATTCCCCCTTAACTCTCACGTTTCACGACCCTTTAAATTTTCATAACTAATATTGTCTCCTTCTTCAACATATTTATTTAGAAAAATGTATTTAATTTCCAAAATAACTGTTATATCTGCTCCACCAAAATCAATTAATTCATTATCTTGATCACAAATCTTAACTTCCATTTTATTTAGGGAGTTATGTTGAACAGGAAAATAAAATATATTTGAAGGTTCATGAATTATTGGTTGCTTAAATTGTGAATTTATTTTAAATATAGATATAATGTCTGTCTCTTTATGACTCATCATTCCATCAGCTAAATTGCAATGAATATTTATAGTTTCTACTGGATATAATTTTCTTGGTCGATCTAAAACTTCATTTGATAAAGTAAATGTATTTGTGACTTCGTTATATTTTAAATTTTTAATAACTTTTTTAAGATTATCAAATGTACATTGTCCTGGTGGAACGGTAATATTTCCAATTTTATTATTTTATTTTCAGTGAAATTTGGAATTAAATATGTACTATAAAATCCTAAAAGACCAATTTTAAAGTTATCATTTAAAAAATGATGTTCAAAATGAAAGTATAATTTAGATTTGTTATTTATTAGTTTTATAATCATTTAACATTAAAAAATTATTAGTATTAAATGGATATTCTTGGTAGAGTTGAATGTTGTTACAAACAGACTAAAGTTAATAAAAAAGTTGTTAAAGAGGACAAATAAATTAAACAAAATGAAGTAGAAAAAATAAACATGAAATTGATCAAATGAGAAGATCTGGAGCAAGTCAAAAAGAAATTAATAAAAAATTAAAAGAATTGTCGCAAAAAACAAATGAGTTACAAGAAGTTGATTTAAAGCTGGAAAGTCTTGTTCAAGAAATTACATTGTTAGACATAGCTGAGATTAATGAAAAAATTGATATGTTAAAAAATGAATCTAAAAACGAGTTGGATAATTATAAAAAAGAAATACAAACTATTATTACAATGAGCTTAAAACATTACGATGTGAGATTAAAAAATGAATCTAAAAATGAGTTGGATAATTATAAAAAAAATACAAACTATTATTACAATGAGCTTAAAACATTACGATATGAGATTAAAAAATTTGGAAGATAAATTAAATGAATTTAATATTAACCCAACCTATATTTCTTTAAATAATAGAAGAATTGTTAGTGCTAAGGATGCTATAGATGGTGGAGATCTTGTAATAAAATCGCAATTAGAGAAAGCTATTAATCAAAAGCCAAAACGTTCGATTGATGATTCTTTAGAGGATAAAATTAAACAAATTGAAGAAAAGTTAAACGCTTTTACTATTACCCCAAAATATGTTTCCGTAAATAACAGGAGAATTACTCACGTAAAAAAGAGTAAAGATGAACTGGATGTCATTAATGCAAAACAAGTAAATTTATTAACTGATTTTTTTGATAACAAAATTGAACAATTAAGGAATGATCTTGATAAATCGAATAAAAACAATATATAAAATTAACTACATATAAATGAAAGAATATCTGAAAAGGAATTATTTGTCTTACGAAAAAAATATAATTTTTATTATCAATTAGGTGCCATAATATTAATTACAAAAGTATTCTTTAACGTGTCTGGTATTTCTGGTTATTATTATTTACCTTTATCTTTATTATCTCTTGTATCAGCTGTAATAGAAGTAGTGGAAAAATCTATTAAACAAAACGAAAGAATTGTAGAATACAGATTAACTTATAAATTTTATAATAATATGTTAAATCTTTTTAAAGCAAATCAAATTACAAATGAGGAAATTCGTTTATGAGAAAATAATTTTATGGAGAATATTCAATTTTTTCCAAGAGAAAAGTATATAAAGCAAATTAAATCAAATGGTTATAGTTTTATCTCCTATAAATTAATAAAAGATATTCAATCACTCCATTTAAATGTGAAGATAAACAATCTAATTCATTATTTCCATTACCTCTATGATGTTTACTTCTTGGAAAATCAGAATCAGGAAAAACAACAATATTATGGAATATGATAACAAAATATTGGATACCTTATGAAAATTTATATATTTGTACTAAATCCATAGATCTACCAATTTATAATAATTTACAAGAAATTTTTAAAGATTTGAATGACGCGGAATCTTATTTTTTTGACAATTGTGATGACATAATTTCTGTAGACAAATGTAAACCAAATAGTTTAGTAGTTTTTGATGATTTTGTTTTAGAAAAACAAACGACTAGTAAAGAATATTTTGTTAGATCAAGACCAAAAAATATATCTTGTATTTACCTTAGTCAATGTTATAGTTTGGTTGATTTACAAGTCATACGAACAAACCTAATTTTTTTAATTATGTTTGAACAAAGCTCTCCTTATGTTAAATGGATCTTATTGGGAGCGATAAAACACTAGAAGAGCTTAAAGAATTTTGTCATAAATGTTGGAAACATAGACATGGATTTGCATCTATTGATTTTAAAGATAGACGTTATTTTAATTCAATAAAGGTCTAACGTGACGTATTTCATGTTCAACGTGACATGTTTTAATAAAAAAAATCCTAATAAATGGATGTTATTTAAATTAGAAAGAATTTGAAAAAAGAGATTTCTAAAGTTAAAAAATTAAAAAAAGATTTACAAGAAACATTTTCAGATCAAATAATTCCTGATAATGATTTGGAAAAAATAGTCCAAAAAGATGTTGTTGAAAATAAGAACAAAAAAAAGAGAATGGACTAATAAGGAACTACAAAAACTAAAAAAGATTAAAAAAGAGATGGATAATAAATTTAAAAAATCAATGATAAATGAAATTTCAGGCGATGAAGATAGACAAAAAGAATTTAAGCCAATTACAAATGCATTAAAAAAAGTTGGATGAGCAATTAAAGAAGGTCAAGAAAAAATTGATCAAGATATTAAAACATTGATTCCTTATTTAGTAATAAATAAAATAGATAATTTACCTTTAAAAACTATTAATCAACTCAAACTCCTCCTGTTGTGAGTTTTGGAGAGATAGCTTCTGAGTTTTTACATAGACAATTTGAAAAACCTTTTGGTATATACTATGACAAAAATAAATAAAGTTATAAGATAGGAATAGAAAATATAAAAATTAAAGATAATGATATATTCATAAATGGCAAATGGATAACTGGAACAAGAGGTTTATGGGATTTAATAACTTCTCCGAGTTCAATTCCCCCTGCAAAAAATAATTATACAGATGAAGATTTAAAAACTTATTGGAATATTTTGCTTAAAACTGAAGCAATTTATCAAAATAATGATAAAAGTAAAGGAAAACCAAAATCAAGTTCTGGATTAAAATATCAAGTTTTAATAAATCCATTATGGAATAAAATTAAATTTAGACCAAGATCTTCTGTTGGTACACTCAATCGAAGAATTTCAGAAATTCAAAGTAAAGATACTCCTGAAAGATCTTTAGATTGGGATCATGGTCATGTTGATCCATATTCACCACTTTTTACACCAAAAAGAGGAGAGGTAATAAAAAAATATACAGAAAATCCTATAGAATTTAAATACATTGAGAATTTAAACGAATTATTAAAAAGATTATATTTTATTGCTGCTGAAGAACAAGCAGGTAATAATAATTTTTATAATGAAAAGTTAGGAATTTTACATTTCTTTACAAGGGAATTAGAAAAACTTTTAGATTCACAAAATGGAACAGAAATTTGAATGTCTTTTGTGTCTAGATTACCAAAAAGAGTTGTTGGTTCTGGATTAATAAATGATTTTATAAATAAATTACCATTTGAAATGCATATACCAGGTTATAATTATTTAGGTCATGGAACAAAATTAGATGAAAGATTAGCAAGAGGAGATAAACCAATAAATAAATTAGATGAAGCTGCTAAAGAACATGATATATTTTATAAACATCATAAAGATACAAAAACTAGACATAACGCGGATAAAGTTTTGGAAAATAAAGCATGGAATAGAGTTTTATCAAATGATGCTAATTTAGGAGAAAAAACAACTGCTTGGTTAACTACAAATGCAATGAAATTAAAAAGACATTTAGGAATGGGTTTACAATAATTTTTATATATTAAATGGAGTATAAAATTAATCTTTCAGAAAATCATAAAATAAAATTAAAACAGGTTATAAAAAGAAAGTACCAGTTACTATTCATTTAAAATCAGATCAGTTCTCAAATGGAAATGATAAAATTCTTTTGACTCAAAGATAAAGTAATAAAATTGAAAAATGTAAAAAAGATAATAAAGGTTGTAGAATTACCTTAACACATGATCAACTTAAAAAAAATAATTCTGGTGGATTTTTACCTTTAATTTTTGCTGGACTTGGTGCTTTGGGGCCTTAGTTTCTGGTGCAAGTGCGATAACAAATGAAGTTATTAACAAAAAAGCAAAAGATAAAGAATTAGAAGAACAAAATAGACATAATAAAGTTATGCAAGGAAAAGGATTAATAAAAATAAAAAATAGTTCCATTAACTAATTTTGATATTATAAAATTTGGTAAAAATATTAAACATTTTAGAGGATGTTTTATGAAAGACGAGTTACCTAAAAAACCTAATAATAATGAATTCTTATCAAAATGGTTCTCTTTGGGTTTGTTAGCCTAAAGAGGAAGATTTTAAATTTTATTTTGATTCTTATGTAGATGCTAATCCACCTAAAGAACTTGCAAAATATTTGGGAAAAGAAAATCTTTACTATAATGAAAATAGGATTCAAAATTATAATGACCCACCTGTTTGTGGTCATTTGTGTTTAAAATTTTTTAAAAATATGAATAAACTTGAGAAATCTCCGACTAAAAAATAATTGAAAAATGAAAAATGTAATTAATTTTCTTCTAAATAAATGGAAAGTGTTTTTGAGAAATATTCAAACTTCATTGTGAGATCCGAGTATCATAATTATTTACCACTTTCCAAGTTAAATCTTAATAATGTTAATAAAAAAACAACTTTCAAAATTGATGAAGGAGATGGATTTTTAAACGTTAGAAATGCTAAGTATGATATATATGGAAAATATTTACATGAAAATGAGTCAAATTATGGAGCTAATTCTAACGTCAAACTAATTGATAATTTTGTGGCTCATTTGTTTACACGTATTGAAATTAAAAAGCATAATAAACTTTTGGATGAAATAGAATATCCTGGTCAAGCAAGTACTGTAAAAGGTACTGTTAGTTTTGCTTTTGATAATAACGGACCCACAAATAGTTCAGGATTTCAATCTAAATTCACAGGAGGTGGTCATTTTCAAGCTGTAGGAAATTTATCTAATTTTGGACTGGGATTTTTTTAAAGATATTAAAGTTCTAATTTTTAAGGGTGGTTTTGAAATTTCTTTTACAGGAAATAATGATCACAATGCTCTATTCAGATGGGCAAAGAGAAAAGAAGATGGTACCCAAGATGAATTAACCAGGCCTGGAAATGGTAAAATAGAAATTGAAGATTTGATAATTAGAATTCCAATGATTGAATATGATGATATCAGTAAAGTTCAACTAATTAATGAGTTAAAAACTCTATCTCAACAAAACCAATATAATTTTATTTTTAAATCTTGGCAATGTATCCAACAAAAAAATATATCAGGCAAAACTTAAACTTGGATATTACAAATAATTATCGAAATATTAAAAATCCTTTATTCGGAATGGTGGCTTTTCAAACAAATAGATTGGATTAGTTTGGGTTAGTTTGGGTTAGAAACAAGCGTATTTAATCATAGTAATGTTAGAAATATATGGTTTGAAATTAATGGAAAAAGATACCCAGAAGAATTGGAAAATTTGGATTAGGATAATGAAAAATTTATAGTTGCCTATGATATGTATATGAATTATAAAAGCGTTTTTTACAAAACACATTTGGAGTTACCTTTAATATATTTGAATCCAGAACAGTTTAAAAATGCAATACCTATTTATGTTATTGATCTATCCAGACAACCAGAAAATATCTCAGAGTCTAGAAATAATATCATTTTACATGTTGATTTTGATAAAAATATTGACCCACCGAGTGGAAATAATGAAGGTACAATTGCTTATATTTGTATGGTTTCAGTTTCTGATTTTATAAATAACACAATAAAAGAAAATTATTAAAAAATCTTATTTGCCCGGACTATTACTGATTTTATTCTTAAATTGTTTTAAACATACAAGTAAATCCATCTATAAAAACTTAATAAAACATGTCATTATCGTTCATGTTTCCTGTTGCTCGAGTACAGGATGTTATAATGATAAGCAAATGATGGCACTACAAACAATTTATCTTACCGATATTTTCCGACATTATTTAGATTCAAATACAAGTTTTAAATTTATTTTTATTGGTAATAGATTGGGTAACTACTTTAGAGAAGTACGATTTTGTTCGAGTGGCCATAGAACTTAATTGTACCTCTATTGTTGATCCTGATTTTACGACGTCATATTACCAAAACATTTCGCAGTTTCTGCCTACTTTTCAACATTTGTAACGAAAGCGAATTAATATTACTAGTTATTGAATGACCAGCATTTATGCGAAAGTCTCAGTAACATATAAAGTAGTTGGTTACCAGAAATCTCTTCTATATAAACCAGAACGGCAGATGTTAAGTGGTAAACGTTACAAGAAAAGTAGGTTTAGAGACAACAACACGAAATGTTTTGTTATTTTTATTATTTAAATCAAAGCTCAAAAAAAGTGTCCTCAAGTACCCCCAGGTGATTTTAGTGTTATTTTTATGAAATTTTGGTCTTCTATGTGATTTTTATGAAATTTTGGTAGAGAAAAATGATTAAAATAACTAAAAGTGCCAAATATAAAAAGTATCCTCAAAGTACCCATATACTACTTAAAGGCTGCAATGCAATGTTTGCTATATGCCCTCAGTGGTCAAAAAACTAAAACGAGACAAAATATTAAAACATGGGTATTCCCTTAGTTTAAAGGCTCTTTTTCCATCATTTATAGGCAAAATGTTAAATTAGTTCTCAAAATATTTAATCCTTTTATTATAGAGTCTCTGAAAGGTTTTCTTAATAATTTGTCACATTTACAAGATACAACAGAGCATCTGCAATGCCAGTTAATCGCTTATTTAAGTGGATATTGCTGTCATATTGTTTAAAAAAAGCTAAGTTGTGAATTTTGCAGAGAAAATTTAACTTTAAATGAACCTTGTAATGTTTCTTACAATTTCATTAATTCCTTAAGTCGTGGGGCTTTTTATATCCTCGTGAACAAGTAGTGGACGTAGTTTCAACAGCCTATATTATATTTAGGCTTTTGTCTCGTTTAAACTGATTAATGAGTTCGAAGTAGTGATGCAAAATTACTGGTAATTTATTTTTTGGTAAGAATATTGGTAATATTACGTAATATTACGTAATTTTCGGTAATATTGCCAAACAGCGTCGAAAAAGCTATCTTCTTAAAATATGCAAAGGAGAAAGACCAAATCCATCGAGAGAACAGAGCTTCATTAAATAAACTGATAATAATTGCCCTAATTAGATGGCTTCAAAAAGTTTAATATTATTCAAAATAATTGAACTTAATACCTTTATCATAGTCTAATACAAATTGTCAACTTAAGCAGAACAAAAAAGACAAATCGGTTAAATATATGAATAAGTTCATTAAAAAAAAGTAACAAAATATTTTACTGTGCAGTGAACCCAAGTCTCATAGCAAACAGCCTTAAATAAAAAATATAAAAAAAATAGTAACTCTATTAACTCTTGCAAAAAAATACAAAAAAGGTAGCACTAACTTGCGCCACTTGCGTATATCAGAAAATAAAATCAAAATGAAAACTTAAAAGAAACCTTGGGCATGTCATGTCATGTGGACCAGCGCGCTAGCGCTACACATATTTTAGTGTGTCGCAACAAGCAAAAAATCCGTTACTAATTTTAAAAGGCGGCGAATTCTACATATCCGAGTACGTAACATTAATATTACCGGCTATATTACCCGGAAAATTACCGAAACTTTTACGAAATAATACGGAAACAAAATGAATATTACTCAAGGGGGATGGTCATATTACAGAATATTACGTAATATTACCGTAACTTCTGATGGTAATATTCGGACCTTGCATCACTATAAAAACCTTTTCTTTGTGAGCTGTTGTTAAACTATCTAAATCAAAACAGCATTTTGACTTCTTTTGAAATTGTAAAAATCACCTAAAAATTGATGTTTCAAAATTTTTTCTTTGCAGCATTACAAATACACTTCTTTCTTAATAATCATTGCTCTAAACATAATCATAATCATTTGGGTAAAAAGAAAAAAGGAAACTAAAGACTTTTAATAAATAAATATTAGACCCCAATAATATACCAAATAATATACCAAATCTAAGATAAAAAAGTACATTACTACATTACTATTACCTAATATGACACCTTTATACCTATAGTGTAATTTTACCACCTATCTATTAAATAGATTGGTGGTATCTAGTTTCAGTTTATCCAAATAGGTAGATTCTATTTTGATAAACTGGATATTCAAAGGTTTTTGCTTTGAAATTTCGTTTTCCTTTAACAAAAATCGCTTGAGGCACGTCTAAAGGCTGTTCATGACTAGCAGCCTTGTTTTAACCGAAGCTCTTAAATATTATTTATGTATGCAGAAAAAGGTAAGTAAACTGCAATTTAATTTTTGATAAAAAAAAAATAGTAATACACATTATCAGTCATAATAGTCGTGCTTAACCTTCCGGAAGTGGCGCCAAGTCTAACAGACCCGGCCACTTTTTAGTTGCGTATCCTGGCTCTCCAGATATTGCTACAACTGCGTCCAGCCCAGTACCTTCCTACAATACCGTTCAGTGTTAACCTGACTACGGAGATCGACAGAGGTTGAATTTTGACAAAAGTTATTATGCATAAAGTCTGTGAGACTTGGCGCCACTATCCGTGTAACTATTTTTGTGTGTTGAGTAATTTGTTTTTTTTCTATATTGGTAAGTAATCACAATATTTTTTTATGTATTGTTTAAATAATATTTTGGATAGAGGGTAACTGTTGTATTGTGCAGTGGTTCATAAAAATTCGTTTTACATAAGCCACATTTAGTTTGGCGTTCTTTTGAACAAAATATTCCACAAGCAGTCTGGGAAAGGAGACAAGATTATGCCGGAACTTCTGCCAATCAGACTATTCAGAACCGCAAGAAAACATTGCACCAGGAAATGGAGGTCGGTGACCAGGAACCCGTAAAAGATGTTTTTTTTTATGTAAGGGACTCGAAAACCAAATTTTTTGTGTGAAAATTATAAGAAATATATATGCCTCTCTCACCTAAAATCTTGGTGTCCTGTTTGTTTAGATGCCTTAGACAATAATTAAAACTAAACATCTGACTTATGTTCTACTCATTTAAAGCAGAAAAACCAAAAAAAGTGTCTTAGTTGTTGATTTTTAGGCATTTGTATCTCTCGTAATTTTTTTTTATGTGTTACTTTCCTTTTAGAATAAATTTGGAACCAATTTT
>MU191722.1:0-19737 GCA_016904865.1 Pissodes strobi
TATACTACCAAGTGTTATATATTGGAAACCTGATGTGAAATATAATTGATATAACATATCTTATACTTAAATTTGACGATGGACGATAGATTATGAAAATCTAGAATAAGAATGTGCAATCGTTTCCCTGTAAGTCATTTAGATTCTATGCCTGTCATATTGAGTAAAATGTCAATTATCAAACGTCGAAACAGTCACATCGTACCACACGTTTTTGAGACACATTGTATGTTTTAAAATAATTTCCTAAAATATTCCGTTGCTCTTATATCAGATTAGCACCAGAACGATTTTTTTAACTTGTATGATATGGAAGCTATAAAAGTCCGATGCACTCTAGCAGGACCATGTATATATAGTGTGAAAAATGTTTCTCTGTCCATGGCAAAGACACAGAATTTGTAAATCGAAGTGAGATCGATATTCTCAACACGCGCCTAGGCTCCACCTTCTTTATGTTATTAGAGGTAATAGTTACCATCGTAACAAGTGCGGAAAGTTATACATTCCCGCACGTGACTACCCAAGCAGTTAACGACGGGAAAGATACTTTCTGCAAAAGTTAGGATCAATATTTTTTCTACAAGCGTATTAAAAAGGCATTTATCAAAAAATGTGTGTTTTTAATTTAAAAAAATTTAGGTTACGATTTTATTTTTTATGTATATTAATATTAATCGTTCAATTTACTGCACTCTGCAGGCTTATTGCTGATGTTAATTGTTGGTGTTGTTGTAGCAAAGCAAGAACCTTACTGCATTCTCTTTTGCATGATCCCTGATTGACAAAATTTTATTGAATACACCTTCCTTCTTCATTTCCGAGTCTTCAAGGTATCTCTCTGCCACAGTGGTCGATTTACTGTTAATATTGAATAAAATAGCGACGATGAGGAGTATGTGAAGGTCGCAAAGATGCATATGTTTTAAATAACTTGAAGACTGTAGCGTTGTTAACTTCTTCCGAGATTAGAAATGTCCTTGAAGAATGATTTTTTGCAGTTGCATATAATTTGGCGTCGTCTGTATAAATTTTTCAATGCCATCTTTGCTAAAAACCTTTGGTTTTTTGGTTTAGAGCCTACAGATTGCCTACTTGTCAATTTGTAGAATTTTCCAATATCAACATTTTGCCTTATCTTGTGAAACGAGATCAGGAGTTATTGGGCTTTATAATTTTGTTCAGATTTAAAAAAGTAAGCCAGAAAAACCTCTTCTCTGTAGCTTCTAACCCCATTTTTCTTGAGTCCGCTTAAGACAATGGTTAAATTTTAAATTATTTATCATACCTTTCTCGAGATATGACTGGTAATAGCTTCAAATTGGTAACAGCTGCTGCTTCTAGAATGCTTTCAGATATTTCTTCTTCTGAAAATTTCTATTTTTCTCCTACTTTTTCGTAAAAATGAGAAAAAACCGCGAGAAAAACTTCAGAAATGTTAAAGGATGCGATTCTGACACACGTTTGTTGTTGGGATTTGGAACCTTCGGCAAAATGCACTAAAACCGAAACAGAATTTTGCACTCGACGCGCGTTTCGCTAACAATCTAAACATCATCAGGAGATGGTTAATACTTTTGAATCATCAAAACGCGCGTCAAGTGCTAAAAATCTGGTTGGTTATTGTGGATAAAACTCTGTTTTTAACAAGTGGCGTTATGGCAACCAATGTGAAACACATGTTATCAAAGCTTTAATTGGATGGCCTTGTTTTAAATATAATGTATGGGGTGGTTAAGAGCATAAATTAGATATATTTTTTTTAAGTTGAGACTTATATTAATGTGTTGGTATAACGTAAGTCTAAAATTTCGTCAGTTAAGCGGAAAATTGTATGCAACGCTCTTGAAAAAACTTTCGCATGCGGAAAATATTCTGAATTATAATGCGTGTTAGTAGACTCTTTGTCATAAAGTGTTAATAGACTCTTTGTCATAAAGCTTTTTTGTAATACGCCATAAACCCCGCGCCAACCTCCTAAATAATGAAATTAAATTAAATACAAAAAAAGTTCCTATTGCAGGGATCGAACCCGAAGCGAGCGCCACTATAATGACAGAGACTTAGCCATATACCAACGTGCTATGAGATCTGCGATATAATTACCGCCTCTAGCGTACGTCATTCCTTTATTTTATTGCCAAGCTCTGCAAGAGTGATACTAGGCCGTTTCTATGTGCATAACAGCAATAAATTATCTTTTGCAAAGAACGAACTATATCAGCCGTATTTTACGTATAAAATTAGTACTGTCCTAATACTAACCCGAATTGGCCTTCCAATTGTCGTAATAGTTCTGGGATATTTCAATGCCCATAGCACCAACTGGCTCAAACACAACAAGGTAGAGAAGCTGAAGCATTTGCTATCAGCTGCGGACCTACTCAACTTGTAGATGAACCAACTCGAATCTCAGAGAGGGGTGAATTTGCTGCCCTCCTGGATCTTTTTCTAACCACTGTTCAGTACACAATTACAGTTGGTCCGCTATTAGGTACTTCCGACCACAAACTTATTACAACGGTTTGCGACCTGCCACTCCTAGAGAAGGATCCACTATTGCCTCGTAGAATCTGGCATTACAATTCTACAAATTGGGAGGATCTAAGAGAGTCTACCAAGATTTTCCTTGGCTCGGTGTATGTTTTGGCACTGACGACCCGTGGGTCTGTTGTGAAGGGAGTAAGCAAGTAATCGCCTCAGTAATGGAAGCATACCTCCCAAATTACATCAAGTTACCGCCGAAAGGAAAGCTCTTAGACAAACCTATAATCGGAATTAATCAGAAATGACTAATGAATCTTTCTCGAATCCATCGAAGTCTTTGCACCAATGCACGACCATTAACAGCATAGCCAGAGGAAGACGATCAGAGTTCGTTCCAGATGACCGCCTTTTGTGATATCATACCATCCGGAGAAACCATTAATCTGCTACTGCTCGGAAACTGTTAAATCGACTCCTTATCGCTAAGCGCTAACATGCTTAAACTCCTAACGATATTTAGTGGTTCAACTTCGTCCAGGACAATACCTACATAACCCCAACTGATTCTTATACTTCAAGGAGTTAAATTAAAATTAACTCCTTTATTTCATAATTGACAAAAAATGCTCGCAACTGTGGTCCTGCAAACATTTTAGATATTACTCTTAAATCACAATTTATGCTTCTTATAGATCCTCAACTTAGGTTTTCAATTTCAAGGTACCAAAATATAAATTTGGATGATGGTACTAAAAATTAGAGGAATTCCATTATATTACTTTGATAATAGAATAACTATTAGAATATTTTGCGCATTAATTTATTGTTTTTATTAAAAAAAAAAATATCATAATCCCAATATGACGCGGAGAGTTCTACTCCCAATTTTGGCGAGTTTTTCGAAAAACTCCTGATGTATCACCATACACAGAAGAACTAGGTTCAGCACAATTACTCAGCACCTCAGTAACTATTTGTAAAAAAAAGTTGTTTTTAAACGCGCTCGGCTACCCTTATAACTCGTTAGTCGTCCAACATACTAATACATAATAATAGAAGTATTAACTGAATTTTAAACCACACAATCGATCAATTACAACTTCCAAATCTGCAGCTTTACAGCTTAAGCATCGGGAATGTTTAACTTGGTGTTGTATGAGTGGGCCTAAAAGTCTGATCGAAATGGACACAAACGAACAGTAGTAGAGAAGGAATATGGAAGGGCTGTATCAAAATCACCAAAGCTAAATAAAATTTAATTCCATATATTTTTGTACAACCTGCCATGTAGACGATAATAACGATAGAGAACTCGTTCTCGTTCTACTAATTTAAAGGAATTTTCTCAAATAACGTTGTACCTATTAGACCTGACTTCACTTTCTTAATTGCAGAATCAAATTCAAGGAAAGCGATGTAATCCCGGCGTCGAGTTCCAGTGGAACTTTGTTTAAAATATGATTGTTACATCTGGCTTTTAGACGAACAAGATGGAGTAAAAATCATTCTCTTAATTAAAATCATTACTACAAATGGCCTTTTACCTATTATTCTTGTTTATAACTTTCCATTTAGAGGCTTTAATAAACTAGCGAGAGAGCATTAAATTTTATCTTTCCGACCTATAAAATTCGGCTCAAATTTTCTCATTAATAATTACTACTATAGGGTCACGTTATCATCTATGAGCCTTAGAAAAATGTCAGTAACTTTCATTTTTTACTCTATAAACTTTCAACGGTCCAGAAAAAACTTTTTTAGTCGTGTCAAGTTCAATTCGCTTATATAATAAAATATTTTTTCTACACACATGTTCAAAATGGAACTTTTAACACTGTCTACTAGCCTTAAAATGTTCCCATAGTGCATCAAAAGCAAAGCTATCTATTCAGAGTCGTAAAAATACCGAAATATTGAAAAATTTGGAATATTTTTGGGATTTTCTACCTGTTTCAATTTAACTCGATTTTCGCGTAGGTAGGTACTTCCCGATCTCGTACCAAATATTGTTATTGAGCTTTTTATAGCAGAGATCACGACGTTTACGAATTTTAAACTGATTTCTTGAAAACAACCATGCGTTGACTGGCACACGCGCTTGAATTGGATTTTTTAAACTGAAAATCAAATAAAACACAATTTCGGCATTTTCAATCGGGTCCATGCGATTTTTGGATATGTCCCGCTCATAATGTACGAAAGTTTGGCTGCCCCAGATTATTCGATTTTCCACAAATACAATATTGAGTTAGTTTGCTCAAAGTTTGTATAAAAGGCGCCGTTATTTCCAAAATGTCTTCTAATACAGCTTTTGGCGTAGATCCACGCAAGTAATCGGCTTTTCTGAAAAAAAAACCATTTCGGGAACAAAAATAAAAACCTCTGCTTTAGGACCTAGAAATCGACGGGTCACTCTTATCCACTATAAGTCTATTGAATGAAACTGAGCCGTCACGCTCGGCTATATAACGCTTATTCGAGTAAAGTCGGCTCAATGCGCCGCTGCTATACTCACTCGGCAGAATTCGATTTGCCTCATATTTCAGTAACCATAAACCTATTGCATCATTCTTCAATTTGTGCTTAGAAAAAGATCCACGAGGTCGACAAGTTCACCCCTCTCTGAGATGCGAGTTGGTTCGTCTACAAGTTGAGTAAGCCCGCAGCTGATGGCAAATACTGCAGCTTCTCTACCTTCGTTGTCGATCTTGCTATGGTGCTTGATCCGGTTGGTGTTATGGGCATTGAAATCTGCCAGAACGATTATTTCTGAATTAGGGTGGTCGACCTGTATTGAATTAAAAGTGGTAGCTAGTGTGGTAAAAAAGCTTCGGTAGGCTTTATCGCTCGGAGGGCGATAGAGACAGCATATGAACTTGGTTAATCCCTTGGCAGTGGACTTGAGCCACATGACGTCAAAGTCGTTCGGTTCGAGTGTTTCCTCGTGGTGACACGAAAGGTCGCTTCGGATAAAGAGGCATATTCCGAATTTATGTCTAAATCGGGAGTGTAAGTCGTAACCAGGGTTTACTGTTGTTGTAGAACATACTTGTTTTCCTGTAAGGGCTAATATTGTTACATAACAATTTAGCACGAATATGTAACAGATAGAAGTCAAATAAAGTCAATGATTCCACCCTTAATCTTGCATGATTTTCGAACGACCAGTACCTTTATAGAGCTGTTAGAGGAATAAACTGAAACAAGCTAGTTATATACGTAATCTCAGTCACTAGATTGTATCGTATTCTACATCGCTAGCAAGAAAACGTTTAAGTATATAGCAGTGCACTTCAATTAAATCATGTACCTTGCGAATAATTTCCTTTTTCGGCAGCAATATACCTTAAAAGAATTGTTGGTTGCCTACGGACGCGTTAAATATAATGCACTTTGGAACGTTTAATGAAAAGGGTTATTCTTGGAACGTTGCCAGATGTTAATTCGCTTAGCGATTGTCCTGCGATTATGACGTGGTTACGATTTAGGCCAACAGGAAAATACATAATTAATTGATATGCAATCGTCAGTTTTGATTATAAACCGCTGTTTTTCGCTTTCGCGTTAAAAATACGCAGTCAAAGTATGATATTAAATGCGTATATTCCCTAACTTGGCAACGTCGCTCGAACTGCTTTGCAGTATTAAAATATATGGTTTTAGCAAGGAAAAAAACCGGCTGGAGCTAAAGGTACGTTTATGTTCGATTCGATTGAATGCGTTGAACAGATTAAATGGCCGAAGTTGTAAAAATGGAGCCGGCCGGAACGAGATGGTTTCTGGTTGTTTGGTCATTGTCAATGACGAATTTATCGTTAGATTTCTTTGTCTTACCAGCAATGCATAATATCATACAGCCTTAGGTACGGTTCATTGCATATTGTAGATGTTAGTAAATTTGGTGACAATCGGCTGGTGTATTTTGCGTATGATTACAGGACAGTGTGGAACGGGCTTATGGTTCGAGTTTTTTTCTAGTTTTTTAACATCGAATTTCACGATCTAGTTTAGTCATTTTTGGCTAGATTTCGTTCTCTTTTTTCAGAAAACCCTCAAAGGAGGTAGTGGGTACGCCTGATAAAAGTTTAAGAATTTGTAATTCGCCCTACACGGGGATTATACTTTATTTCAGGTATAAAGTGGCATAGTTGCTAGGTTGCTGTAGTTTATGGCTTGACTGTGGATGGGTTGGTTTTTGCCTGAAGTCAAGATTTTGGATTAGTAACTTACCACGTGCAGTGGATTCTGGAGAAAGTAGGCCGTTTCCTTCTTCGAGGAATGCCTGTAGAAGAGAGCGTTTGCTCCCCAATTCGTCATTACCATCGAAAAACCCTACGTAGTTAGATTTTTTTTTTCTTCCGGGGAGCCATTTTTGTTGGAAGCCAGTTTTACCGGGAGCCAGTTTATTGGAGCTATTATTTTTGGCTGGAGCTATTTTGCTTGGAGTTATGTATCTGGAGCAAGCCATTTTTGTTTGGAGCGAGCTTTGCTTGAAGAGAGGTTAACTAGCTAACCAAGTAGCTGCCAGTCAATACAGTTGGTTGTGTGTTATTGGTACCAACTGTAGCCATAGAGGTATGGACACTACCTCCAATACCACTGAGAGTTTATGGTCCCAAGGTGCATAGCTGTAGTCCACTTGCAGAAGCCGTAGGTGATATCGGCGAAGACCAGTTAAGATAAGTTTAGGTTATAATTGTGATCTTCCTACCTAATGTTATTGGCAGGTTACTGATATTTTCACGCGTGTATTTTCAGCGTGTTATGGATATTTTTCAGCGTATATTAGATTGCGTGTTTTAGAGTTTTTCCGGCGTTGTATCATATCGCGTGTTTTAGTTTTCTGCGTGGTACTGATATAACTATACTCGGTACTGTTTCGGTGTAAGCACAGCTTACCTATGCGAATCTAATTAACTGCTGAATCTACTAGTGTGGATCTATATTAATGCTCATAGTTTTTTTTATATATTAAATTTCTTTACTCTTACAATTTGATTTAAGTATATTGTGTTAAATGATCAACATTGTCGTTCTGATTTATTGACTGTCCAGTTATAATAATAATTTTACATAACAGTATTTAACGATCTAAATCAGTAAGGTTTGTTTATGTACAACTGCGAGTCGTCTACCATGGTAAACGCGCCCAAAGTTTAGTAGCTACTATTAGACTGATAACTGTGATTATTGATTAATTTGTTGAACTTGGTTTGATCTTTCGTAATCATTTGGTGTTATATTGTTACTTCCGTTATAGCTAAAGCGTGTCTAATATATGTTCGATGATTCTTTATCTAATTCACTTTTATTATAACGCAATTTTAATTCAAATTACTGTCGATATATTTATAAGCACATAGGTTATTAATTGCTTTCAAATTAAGATCTTTTACCTTTTGTTATAAACAACATGTTGTCGTCTAACATAACGAACGCCAATAAATTTAAACCTGCACGAACGTAACCGTCCTTTATTTGCTCTGAAATAACTCAGCCAACTGTAATTAGTAGTCGTCTAGACTTTAAATCGCCCTTGTGTAACGGATAATCGTCGATTTTGGGTCGCCCATATGGATTCTTAAGACCGAGGATCTTCCTGTTTGGGTCTGCGGATTTGGATATTTCAAACTGGTGGCGCCCTGGTCAAGAGTAAGTAATTGACCCACTCCCACGCCGATGAGCAAGTCGGAGCACACATGTTGCGCTGGCCGCATCCTTAAGGGTAGGGTAGGTATCATCTTATTCATTATATCTCGCTAACACAATTAAAAGGGTTTTAGGCGCAACAATATGTGTGGTCTATTTGTTTGTAAATGTTGGTGTACTAGGTATACCAAATTAGTGTATTTAGGCCTCTTATGTTGCAGAAATCTATTCTAAATTGGTTCGGTCTCCTTGTTGCTTGTGAAACGTTGCATGAAGGGCTCCCAGGGCCACCCGTCGCCCGGAGATCCTAATGGGAGTATACCTTCGCAATGTTTTGATCCTGGGAGCGACGTCATCAAACCCGGAACCACCAACGCGGAAGCGGAATGTGATTTGGAAAAACACTTTGCGCTTCCCAGTTCTGGTGGGTTGGTCCTTCACCGGACGATGCGAGTAGACTTATGTATCTACCACCCCGGGCCGCTTCCACTGAAAGCATCGGCCACAGACTTATTTATTTGATGGTCCCTAGCAGTACTGTGCTGAAAAATCTTGCGTAATTGAACAATCACCACCAATGTGAAATGGAGCTTGTAAACATATATGTTTTCCATTTTTTTTTGTTATATCTATGTTGCCTCTGTAAATGTTACTTCTATGTGCAATTGTGTTATTTGTTTGGTACCTGTGCAAATTACTGTTCTTTTTATTTTAATCTCTACGATGCCATTATTGATAGTTTGTTAATTTAGCTTTTTAATTATTTTAAATGTATTGACCTGTCTAATGTCATATTTTATGATCTTTATAGACTAATAAATTGAATTAAATCGAATTGAATTGAATTAAATACTACCGCAACAATGGAGGTAATTACATTTCTTGTTAATATCATTTGCAACTTTCAGCCATTCCTCTTGATCTGAGGAAATAATATTTATGCTTTCTCACCACCGCCAACTATAATTAATTCACCTATCTGTATAAAAATATTTTCATAACGAAATATTAAAATGTTAATCAAATTGATATATTGTTGTCTTTTTAGGAAGATGCCTCAGCGGTTTTGATTAGCTTTTGAGCTGGGAGGTGATTATGACCAAATATGATCAAGTATGCTTTAACCCTCTTATTTTCGAATAGCAATAGAATAACAAGTTGGGCTAATGGTGGTAAGATCCTTAAAGAATACAAAACACAACGAAGGTTACAAAAGACTCCTTCGGGACATTCCCCCAAAAAAACCTTGTGAAGTAATCTCAGTGTCTAAAAATTTACATATATGTTATAGAAGTCCTGGTCAGATCTAACTCGGTACGCTCTCAACTTGTTACAAACTCTCTTTAGTATGTGCATGTATACTAACTAGGTGGTATGCATATGTTTCCCGTATAAATAATGTGAATGATCGAGCGTAGAGCACAGTGTAAGGGCAGATACCTTGTATTATGTTTTATTAAACGGTCACGGTTTACTTCTTGGTGCGATGGCCTAATTGAAATGTCGTAACTTAATTCTGGTAAATAATTTTTTCTCTCCTATGTACATTTTTCCTTTAATATATAAATTCATTTAATTTTCTCTTAATCTTTAATATATGTTAACGGATATATTATGTAAATTAAAATTAATACCGCGTTTTCCTTAAGCTGTAACAGTAAAGCAAAATAGATGTATAAAAAATTACCATTTGGGTTTTATTACCAGTATTGGCTGGTTACTTAAGAACTTGTAATCATTCAAGATAATCGGTTAACAAACATCTACTTTAGAACCTACTCTCAAACAACGTCAATTTAACAGGGTCTTAACCGACAGTCGCGATAAACCATTCACCATCGTTCCGATCACGTCCAAAGGGACTTGGGCTTGAGGTACAACGAATGTGTCTTGGGGCATTGGCGTTTCAGTATTCCAGCGGATGTATCTTTTCCAAGGCTACAATATAAAGTTCTGCGTTACTTTTATTACACAAATTAACATAACTAAGTCTAACTTGCAAACTTAAAATTAACTAATAACCTAATATAATTAATGAATCATCACATTAATTATTAAGTTGTTTATTTAAGATTTCGCCTATCTCATTATTTTGTCTTTACTAATTAACAACGAAAAAAATATGTTTCTAACTCTACACCCTGCAGAAACAACTACATATAAATATTATAAATACTTACAATTTATGACATGGTTGTCATTTTATGTATACTCGTTCTCGAAGCAACTACATATAAATATTATAAATACTTACAATTTATGATGTGGTTGCCATTTTGTGTATACTCCTTCTTGTTCCTAATGATGCAGAATTAATTGTATTATTAACTATTTGATTATAGTTAGACATGATATTCTTATTATCATTTAGTTTTAAATTAAATATAAATGCACTACTTATATAGAACTAAATCGAAAAAGCCAAAATTGTCTAATTCGGTGGCAGAATTTTGTATTGAGGTGCTAAAGCAGCCATATGAATTAAAGGCACAAGGAACTGCTTGTGCCTTATGCAACCGCATGATACGCTAATTTATGATATTCCGCATTCACCCTCTTACTCATATAAGTTTTCTTCTATTACAGCTGTCTCTGTATCTGTCGCAGTTTGGACCTTAGTAGCTATTTCTATGGAAAGATATTTCGCCATATGTAGGCCCCTTAAATCTAGACGATGGCAAACTCGGAATCATGCTTCCAAAATGATTGCTTTCGTTTGGAGTGCAAGTCTGGGGTGGAGTGGACCAATATTACTAGTATCTACACTACAGGTTTCGAAAAGAGGTACGTAAGATCATGTATTAATACGTATTAAATTCTATATGTATTTGTTTTGTGTTTTCACTTGTTCGAATTTACAAATAACTCTACTTATCTAATAATAAAAAGCAAATATAAAAGCACTATAAAACGAAAAGAACTAGGATTTAAAGCAGTAAAAGGCCTATAAACTAAAAACTACTATAAAAATAATTATTTGAACATGCTACATGTTTAATACGTTGAATGCGCGTGCTCATAAGACCAGCATACCTTTTAGTTGATTTTATTGGTCTTGTATTGCATAAAATAAGACTACACAAGAATTTCTTTATATACGCCAAATACAGATAACCGAAAACGATATTCAAAAACCACTGGCGATTGGCTTTGACGCGAAGTATCGCACAATGGTCAATAGCTAGACAAAAGTAGAAAACTCGAACTTACTGTTTCCATGTAGTAGATATTATCGAAATACTGTTAACATATCCTCAGCTTAGTGGACTATGATTAAAACAATTTTGTGCGTTGTCAACAGTAAGCAAAACCAGTGGCAACTGGTGGTAGTATATATTATTTTGTAGAAGTACGATTAGTGTGATCCAAACGAAAGTTATTAAAACAATTTGAAAAATTGGTTTTACTTATATATTATCACGGCTAGCGACCATCTGTATCTTTTGTGCTAACCTACACAACTAGCTTACCGCGTCTACGTTATTTCAGTATGAATCATCACCTATCGACATAATTACCGATATAGTGCGGCCGGGCCGCATATGCAGTAACAGCACCCGTGCCAGATATACGCCATAGGACGATTGTAATATAAATGCTCATGCGTTGGGTTAGTTTTTGTTAAATTTTGTTGGCTGCGACCCCGGAGCGAGTGAAGCGAGAGAAGGGTATACTCGCTGCGAAAGCGCAACCAACAAAAACTAACCCAATGCGTGAAAAGCATGTACATTTATATTGCAATCGTCCTATGGCGTATGGCTAGCATGGGTGCTGTTACTGTATATGTGGCCGGGCCGTCAATAAAACAGATGCGGGCCGACGTTTCCGGAATATCCCCGATATCTATACGACTTGATATAAATAGGCACAGAACGCGTGTTAGAGTTAATCGATCATTGAGTGTTGAATTATAAAGATCTATTATTTGCAAAGCTATAGGAATAGTTTAGTGTGTTCAATTGCATACGGTGATAAAGAATAAAGCGAGTATTATTTTGGAATAGTAAAAGTTGTGCTTTTATCAGAAATCACGGGAAAAATGTAACATTTGGTGGCAGAAGTAGGATTGTGAAGGAACAGGACTTGTGAAGCTCTTCGAGGATAGAAGAGGATACAAAGTACGTCAACAAGGTCGTTTTGATTGGTGGATTCTTTGAACGTTTTATAACATTCTATTTTGAAATAGGCAAGGCAGTGTCCAGAACACTCTATGATCAATACAAGGCAAGAAACGGCAGAATTGAAGCAAACCAATAAAATGTTGGCCGATTTCAAGGAAAATCTAAATGCTGAGAGGTGAGCGGATCGGAAAGAGGATGAACGTAGAAGGCAAGCAGATAGGGAAGAAGTAGAACATAGAAGGCAATCGGATCGGGAAGAGGATCAGGGTAAAATGCAAGCATAACAGGATCGGCTTCAGAAAATATTTCAAGAGCAAGAAGACAAACCGCAAGCAGAACAGGATCGGCTTCACAAAATGTTTCATAATGAAGAAGATAAAAGGCAAGCAGAACAGGACCGGCCTTAGAAAATTTTACAAGATGTAAGCGAACAAGGAAAATTACAAAAAATATGGGACTGACAAAACGAGATGTTTAAAAAAAAGTAGACACTATATAAAAAGAATTTGGACATGTACAAAAAGAAGTTGGAAATGTACAAAAAGAAGTAGGAATCGGACAGAAAGAAATTACCAGACTAAAAAAACATGGACTAACAGAGAGGGTATTCGCCGCATTTTACTAAACGTCAAGTATTAACAGATAATAATCAAAACATAGAAAATAAAGGAACGACAAAGAAACAGTTTTACACAATCTAGATATACAATATAAATTAACAGAATTTATTTTATACTGTACTTAAATTAAATCTAGTAATATGGTCAAATATATATGTTTGACCCCTGCCAAATCTGAGTTAAAAGAAGATCGGAAGAATTTTTAACGTGGCAAATTTTTCCAAAAAATACGTTTTATAGCTAGCATTTTTGCGACCAAATATTTTCTGTTTTTTTTTTGTGTGTGACGGCGACGTCATTTTTTCTCAATTGTTCTGAGTAGAATAGCCTGAGTCGGATATAAATTAGGCAATGCAGGATTTTCATATTTTTCACTATATTACCTAATTCTATAGTCATTTACATTTTTCCTTTAAGCGGCTATTTATACCGATTAAAAAACAGAAGTATGTGAATCTGGATTTTCAACCTAAACCATATAAAAATCATTTTAGCATAAAGTTTGATTAGGTATAATAATAAATTCGAATATTTTATTTACAGGACACAAATGCCGAGAGTCATGGCCATCAAAAAACAGCGAGCAAATGTACAACTTATTTTTGGATATAATCTTACTTCTGATACCACTGTTCATTATGAGCTTAGCTTACTTTATGATAATGGAAAAATTGTGGAAAGGTCTACAAAGAGAAATTGAACATAGTTCTTGCCAAAAATTAGGTATGTAAAATTACATTATTGCGTTTTATTCCAAGTGACATGAAAAATAATACTTTTCCTTCCAAGAAATATAACTTTTGTACATTTTCAGAATTTACCGTATAATATATACAAATTTTAAGGCACAGAATTTACTGTATAATATATACAAATTTTAAGGCAATCTTATTTTCCAGTTTTTAGTACAGGTTCACTATAAATATAATGGATAAATCCTTTATAAAAATATTTGTTACGCCTTGTACAGGGTGGCTCGAATTCGAGTCTATGTATGGGGAACTCGAAAACCGTAACAGAGACAGTGTCGGTCAAATTAAAGCAATATTACGCATTTACCTAAATGCGTAATATTGCTTTAACTATATGCCGTGGTCGATGCAAACAAATTAAATTTCTTAACTTATTTTGACCACAAAGGTGAGGGTAGCAATTATTAACAGTATAAATAACTACATTAAAATTAGTGGACTGTATTAAAATAAGGTGGTGGGGGTTTTATACATAGATTATGTGAATTTAAACCAGGTAGGTATGTTAAAGTACTTTAATAATGCAATTATGCATTTGCAATTGATATAAAAAATATGTACAATTTCTAAATACTGCTATCTTGCATTCACTCTCATAAATCTAGAAATTCAACAAGTTACTTATTACTAAGTAGCTACATAAAAATCTTGATTTGTTAATTTTAAAATGAAAAGTTTGTCTTTAAAATTCCAACTTTCCTTTCACTCTACAAAATACCTTGATATCCTATTTTCTCTCCTGTTATCGTACCCAGGGGTAGCCTGTTCACACATTGGATTCATGTATTTGCTTTGCTGGGACTATTTTTTCCATTGTTCAAAGTGTGCTTTTTTCAGCCGTTGAAGTATCAATGCTGATTAACATGTTCTTCCTTAGATCCTGTAACTCCGATAGTTTCTTCTACAAAATGCGATTTTTTTCACGCAATTTATTCATTTTGCCTTGCAGTTCCGAATTCGCAGTCATACGTTTAGACACGTCGTTATTTGTGTCCTGAACTTTTTGTTTCAAATGCTCTATTTCAATTAGCAGCAGAGCGTCCGCAGCAGAACTGCCCCTGCAGCAAAACTTTCCTTTTCAAAATAAGGAACGACGAGCATATTGTGACGTTTCTGTTAGCAATATAGCTTACGACTTAATTTTCAACAACTCCTCAATATGAGCTTTGTTTCCCTTAGTCAGATAATCTAATTCCACCTACATCCCACCGATTTCGGACTCACATGCATCAGATGAACTTGTTTTAAGAGTTCGTTCATATTATCAATTTGGGTTAAAATTTCTTTCTTTAATAGTCGATCTCGTATCGTCAATCTTCAATTATTGCCAGATATTCCTGCTCTGTATTACTTGCAAGCTGTTCAAAGTACTGAGTACTGCGCTTTTTTTCTTAATCTTTTCAAATGTTTATTCTTACCTTTGTTATTATCCTCCAATATATTGCTTCTCTCTTCAAGCTCCTGAACAGCAGCCGCTCCTTTATTTTCCAGTTTTAGAATACCTTGGTCATGCCTCAACAAATCAACTCTATATTTTGATAACAAATCATTAAATCTTTCCGTGTCCCTTGAATCTTTGGATCTACATTCATTGCAGCCAAAAATCAGTTTGTTTGTGGAAGAGACAAAGCATGAGCTTCGATGGTAGTGTAATCCTTGAAAAATCACGGGTGGTGCCTAAGGTTTTAGCATTCTTTGGACGACCTTTAAAGACACAACAAAGTTTATACTTCGAACAAATAAGTTGCGACATTTCAAATAGCCAATGACTTTACTCATTCGAAATAATCGTGTTGAAAACCTAACTCTACTTATTTATACTACCTATTTACTTAATCAAACGTAACCAAAAATAATTAATCCTGGCAACCATTTTAGTTACGCTCGATTAACCAGCACCATGGACTATATGGGATAAATCATCTATCTATATTTAAATTATTCTTGCATTTAATAATATCCATACTTTCGTATCTCCCGTCAGATATACTATAAATTAATTTTACATTTTTAATCGTTATCCGTCATTTTTCTCAACAGCATGCTCGGCAACTCTTGATTCTTCTATTCGACCATATTTTAAATGAGCTATGTGTTCTTTGAGCATCGTTTGTATAGATCTTCTAGTTTGCTGAATATATTTTTGGTTTCAGTCCATGCACCCAATTTCATATATTCGACTTTTTCCAATGTTTCAATTTTGCCTTTGGACCACCCAATAATATCTTATCCTTAAACTGAGTTTGGTATATTAATTTTATATCTATGTTCTTAAAGACTTTTTGGAGTTCTCTATCTAGTATACTGAGGATTATATTATGTATTATCATTCTAATTAGCCAAAATAGTAGTGTAAAATTCAGTTTAATGTTATCAAATTACCGGGTGGTCCAAAGGATAAAATTGAAACATTGAAAAAAGTGGAATAAATGAAATTGGATGCATGGACTGTAACCAAAAATATGTTGGACAAATTAGAAGATCCATACAAACGATATTCAGAGAACAGATAGCTATAGTCCATTATACTGGTTAATCGAGCGCAACTAATGTTGTTTCCAGAATTGATTCTTTTTGGTTACACTTGATTCAGCAAATAGGTAGTATAAGTAGAGTTATATATATATAGTGTATTATATCTCTTTATACTTTGTTTGCCACCAACTCTATCTAATCCGCTTGCAGATCATTGATGTGATTTACTCTTACCATAAACACAGACCGAAACTAGCCTAGTTAAAAATAATTTTTTAAAAGGTTAAGTGTTTAGGATATTTTATTTGTTCTTATTTTATTAAGGAAGAAGTTTTCACCTGGACATTAATTAACTCAACGATCTTAATGCACAGTTATTAATAATAGGGCATAGATATCAGATATGGTTAATGATATAATGGGGTAGTGAAGCGTTTCAAAAAGCCTCTCCTACTCAATGTCAAACTCACCTGCCCGTGGTGCACTCTGCTTTTACGAACGAGGATCTGACGACCGAGTCACGGCGGTATAATCGTTTTATCGAGGTTAAGATAAACCCTCTACCATCCCGCAATGGCCAGCGTGGTAGAAGTATGGCTAAAAACCCCCAGTAACAGTAACAAAATTGGAAAATGAAAAACCAATAAGGCCTTCAGTCTCCGGCCGCCTGCAGACCTTTGTCTATGGCAGCGGACAAAACCAAGGGCAGCAGAGGGTGCGAAGAATCTCCGGAGTACTCTAGGCTGCCATCGAAAACTACCAAAGCAAAGACAAGGAAGAGACACTGGACGGTTCCTAGCAGCAATATATAACACTAGAAATCTATTATCAAGTGAGAAGCGCTCGAAATGGAGGAAGAGCTATCAGGAATAAAATGGGATATTGTCGGGCTGAGCGAGGTAAGAAGAAGAGGAGAATAACAGATCACTCTCAGATCAGGTTATTTGTTTCATTTTGGTTGGATTTATAGTTAACAAAAGGCTCGTCAAAAATATTACCCAGATCACTAGCATCAGTACCACCGTCTATAGATATTCTAATAAGTCCGCTCACTCGAGCGTGCCTCGAAAAATTTCCCTCCTGCCTGCGCCAATCCCTCACCCATCGGCATTGACTTTGACGTGTGTCAATGTTTTCGCAAGTATGTACTTCCGCGATCGGACTGTGTGAATTTATTTTTACGGAATAGTTTTCGCACGATTTACGCTATACGCTATTTAAAAAATATATATGGATAAGATGGCTAAGGGTAGTTTTTCTTATTGTACTGTTGATGACTGTTATGTAACTACACGTGATCTCTCCTTCTTTCTCTCTTATGGAATTGGTAAAGAATTACTCAATTTTTATGAGACGAAGTGAATGAAGCTAACCGAAAGTTGATTGGATGACTAACCCAAACCAACAAACTCTATTAAAATTGATTATAACGTATCGGAACCGGTTCAAATGACTAAAATAAGTAAGGCTAAATAAAACTAACCGAAAGTTGATTGGATGACTAACCCAAACTAACCAAATATATTAAAATGTGTTATAGCGTATCGGAACCGGATCAAATGACTAAAATAAGTTAAGACTATGTGAAACTAACCGAAAGTTAATTAGACGACTAACCAAAACAAACCAAATGTTTTAAAATTGATTATAACGTATCGAAACCGGTTCAATGTCTCAAATAAGTTGAGATTAAGTGAAACTAACCGAATCTATTAAAATTGATTATAACCTAGCGGAACCGGTTGAATTCACTAAAATAAGTCGAGACAAAGTGAAACTAACTGAAAGTTGATTCGGGGACTAACCCAAATTAACCAAATCTATTAAAATTGATTATAACGTATCGGAACCGGTTCAAATGTCTAAAATAAAGAGACTAAGTGAAATTAACCGAAAGTTGATTCGACGACTAACCCAATCTAACCAAATCTATTAAAATTGATTATAACCTATCGGAACCGGTTGATATGACTAAAATGAGTTGAGACAAAGTGAAACTAACTGAAAGCTGATTAGGTGACTAACCCAAACTAACCAAATCTATTAAAATTAGTTATAGCATATCGGATCCTGATCAAATGACTAAAATAAGTCGAGACAAAGTGAACCTAACCGAAAGTTGATTCGACGACTAACCCAATCTAACCAAATCTATTAAAATTAATTGTAACGTACCGGAACCGGTTGAAATGACTAAAATAAGTTAAGACAAAGTGAAACTATCTGAAAGTTGATTAGACGACTAACCAAAACTAACCAAATGTATTAAAATTGATTATAACGTATCGGAACCGGTTCAAATGACTCAAGTAAGTTGAGACCAAGTGAAACTAACCGGAAGTTGATTCGATGACTAACCCAAACTAACCAAATCTATTAAATTTGATTATAACCTAGCGTAACCGGTTGAATTCACTAAAATAAGTCGAGACAAAGTGAAACTAACTGAAAGTTGATTCGGCGACTAACCCATACTACCCAAATCTATTAAAATTGGTTATAGCATATCGGAACCTGATCAAAAGACTAATATAAGTTGAATAAGTGAAACTAGCAGAAAGTTGATTAGACGATTAACCGAAACTAAACAAATGTATAAAAATTGATTATAAAAACGTATCGAAACCGGGTCATATAAATAAAATGAGTTCAAACTTGAGAAGTATTTACTTCAATCACGTGTCCTGTGCTACTCGCTACGCGCGCGTCAGTATCCCATATTAAGCAAACATAATCGAAACTAACTTTAATGAATCAAACAAGCGCATTGAGACGGGGGCGCTACACGCTTGACCAACCCTGCCTAACACTAAACTAAAATTAACCCCAACTAACAAATATAACCAAAAAAATAAAAATAAAACATGTCACCGACGGAAATCGAACCCGGGCCGTAGTATCACAAGCACAAAAGCTGATCCCGAAACGCAACTGCGCATGATTGCAAATAGTTATACCGCAGACGCTAGACGCTTGTATAGAAACGCAAGGAATATAAGGAAATAAAATACCTATAGTCAGCAAGAGAAATAATCATGCTCCTCAAATCCCCTTTTCGACCTTTTTATATAGAGCAATGAATAATATCAATTCTTATCAGCTTAATATCACTATCGCTTTGCCTCGCTTTAATAAGTTATATAAAATAATAATTTCAGGAATAGTAGATATTATATAGATATATATTTTAAATTCAGCACAACACAACTATTGACTAACATAAAATTGTCAAACTGAGAAATGTACCATTTTAATTTAAAACCATATAGAACTAAAGAATAAATCTGGCAACACAGCCTTGTCTACGAACCTCTCATGCGCCGTCTGCGTTATTTCAATAAAAACAAAACAATACATTGAAAGTCGGCAGAGAAAAGTAGTAGCAATTACAGCAGATTTGTACACAAGTTTTTATTGATTTTTTATTAAAAAAAAGTCACGAGTAGCACAGTATACGTGATAGAAGTGACTACTTCGTTAGCGAGTCTCAACTTATTTTACTTTTTTCAGCCTGTTCCGGTACATTATAATCAATTTTAATGGATTTGGTTAGTTTTGGTTAGTCGTCTAATCAAATTTCAGTTAGTTTCACTTAGTCTCAACTTATTTTAGTCATTTGAGTCGGTTCCGATA